>JARQOD010000402.1:0-157365 GCA_033576555.1 Oophaga sylvatica | reverse complement strand
AGGGGTGTGGAGGGGAGTGATTGATGCAGTCAGTTTCCTGTCCTTGGACAGAGCAGACGTGTCCAGTCTGAGCCTGTTAGCAGTTCAGAAAGTGGAGGCTAGTACAGGTGGCCTAGTTCACCTCAGCCTAGTCAGAGCTGTGCCCCACTGGAAGACAGACTGAGATATCTATTAAGAGTGTGAGCAAATCGAAGGGCAAAGTGGAAGAGAGCAGAGAAGTGCCATAGGTCAAGGATACCTGCACATTGTTACCGGTCACTGGGGACCGAAGGATCACTATAGCTTCAAGCATAGTGGCAAGAAAACCAGAGGCTTACCGGACCTTAGGTCGTGGCAAGCAGCCCTGAAGAGTTAGTACGTAACTGGGGTCAGGGGAAGTGAGGACCTTGAGTTTCTGCAGGACAAGATAGGAATTCAGCTCTCCCACAGGAAGGCTCCGACCACAAAACTGACCGGGCAGAACAGCTTTGGAATAGCTGGAATTATAGAGGGAACTACGCTTCAGGCTGGTTGCACTCATCATCATTGGACAGTAAAGGAGGCCCCTAACTTGCTTAACCGTTGCCTCAAAGCTCATCCTCCATCAACCCCATCAGCCTCCCTGGGAACTGCCTTACCATCTTACAAGTAAAAGGTATGGAGAGACGCTGATGTGTGAGACTGAGTTATTTATTTGCATGCCTGCACAACCCTGCTTTAACTACCGACCTGAGGGAAGAGTCCCACCTGTAGGGGACCCGACATCTAGCTGCATCACCATCCCCTCAGAGATCTACAGCAGCGCTGGTACAAATTACCAGAAGACTACAGGTGGCGTCACGAACTGTATATAAATCTATCCCCTGTAAATATTCCCCCCAACATACGCCAGACCGCCAGGGCCACAGACCGAGCCGCCGCTACCTGTGACAACCCCATAGACTTCCATGGGCTCGGCTCTGAGTACCCCATTGCCCTGGTAACCCACAATTGTGGTGGCGGGTCGACACAAAAACTTTGGCGTCACGAACAGGATACGAAACTTGCAGCATTGCGAGCCCTGTGTGCCTGTGGAGTGTTTTGGTGAAAAAGACTGTTGCTGTTGTTTGGCGCCAAATACCGCCATATTTGCCGCCAGATTCGCGCCCTAAGGCGCTGGAGAATAAGGTGGGCGTACCTGAGAGAGCGCGCAAAGTCTTGGACACGCCCCCGGCTCTGACTCAGCGGCAGGTCCTGCAACAGGAAGTGAACGCTCTGACATCAGAGCGCCTGCGACGAAGGTCCTGTTCTCACTGCGGTGCCTGTGAAGTAGCAGCGTCTGAAACCGGTAGGCTCCGTTTAACCAAGGGGGCGCTAAGATGTCACAGCAACCGGCTGACAGTGCGGCCCCAGCCGGAGGCCCCAATCCCGCACCGCTTGGTATTGTAGCGCCAGATGGGGGCGCAGGCCCTGCACCCAGTCCGGTAGTCCCGATCATGCCACTAACGCTCCCATATATGCCTGGGGCGAAATGGCTTCCCCAGTACAGCGGTGAGCCAGGCACATTAGCAGGCTTCAAGCGGAAGTTATGCAGCATCCTAGAAATGTACTCCATGCCTGAGAGACAAAAAGCTGCTGTGCTAATAGGGCAGCTAACGGCGCTGCTGAGAGGGAAGTGGAGACTTGGGATACCGTTGATCAGGAGTCGGTACCTGCGATCTTCCTTAAGCTGCATGCCATATTTGAAGACCGCACAGAAACGGATCTCCGGATGGCCTTCTATCACTGTTCACAACAGCCAGGTGACAGCATCCGGGACTACGCTTGCCGACTACAGGGAGCCCTGAGAGCCCTCAAGCAAATTAACAATTTAAATGCTATCGACGAGAATAAAATGCTGAAAGAACAATTTATACAGGGATTGAGATCCCAAGAGGAACGCAGAACTGTAAACTGGTGGTCCTTAGACCATCCGGATGCTACCTTTGATGCCCTAAAGGACATGGCAATAAAAGGGCTGCGGCCCCTGGGCAAACCCGAGGTGGCAACCCAACATCATCAGGCTGAAGTCACTCTGGAACCGGCAGTAACCCCCTTTTCCCCGCTAGTGGCTGAAGCCAAAGCGCAGGTGACACCTCCTAGTGAATTGGACTGTCTGCGCTCAGAGGTGCGCCAGCTGACTAAAAATCTGGCTGCTGTAATGAGTGCCCTGCAGCTGCGGAAAGAGGAGGAAGGAAAGATCTTGTTAGCTGACTGCCCAGAAGACGTCCCGTGGATGCACCGGAGAAGAAAGAAGACGTCGCCCCCGGAGGAGGACAACGCCACCCCCAGGAGCGACCTCTGATCAACACCCTCCTCGTCGAGAGATCATCTGTTATCGATGCAACCGGAAAGGTCATATGTCTCCACAGTGTCCTTTAAACGGGCAGAACCTGGGTCCAAGGGCCAACACCCAGGAGAATACCCGTCAGGCCCCCTAGACTGGAACCGCAGGTATGTGGGCGGGCGACCCTACCTGTCTATTATTCTAGATGGTATTGCTGTTCCAGCATTGTTAGACACTGGGTCGCAGGTGACCCTAATTCCTGATGCCCTATATACCAAGTACTGGTCAATGGACAGTCTTAAACCTCCGAGCCTTGACTTTACCGTGTATGCTTCTAATGGTCTTCCTGTAGAAGTACTCGGGACAAAATGTGTAGATGTAAAAGTGGGCAGAGAGGAGTTGAAAGACCAGGGGCTTCTGGTAGTAAAGACTGTAAATGAGGAGAACGGTTTAAATATAATTTTGGGTACTAACATTATCGGTAATTGTTTGGGAGAAGTTGTGTTCTTGCTCCAACAGCTCGCTGAGATTGCCCGACCAAGGCAGAGAGGAGTAATCCAAAGAGAGATCCGGGCCCTGGTGTGTCAGCAGCAAGCGAAGCTTACAGACGGCAAAATTGGTAATGTACGGGTCACTGACTCGGATCCTATTGTGATACCCCCAATGAGTGAAATGATCATTTGGTGCAGGGCAGCCATAGGTCTGAGAGGACAGAATTACCAAGCTGTAGTAGAACCCCACCATTCAGAACATAGACCTACACTTATGACTGCTAGAGGAGTAGTAGAAGTGGTGAATGGAAGAGTACCGGTACGGCTTCTCAATTGGGGAGATGATGAGGTAAACTTACCCCGTTATGCAACCATTGCTAAACTACATGCTGTTGATAATAATTCTATTCTCCCGGCTGAGTCCTTAGACTCCTGTCAAATAGCGGAGGACAATGACCCAGCAACCGAGGTGGCGGAATGGTGTCAGCAACTCCATGTTGGGACGGACACCACTCCCGCTCACCAGAAGCAAGGGGTATTGCGGGTGGTGCAAGAGTATGCCCAAGTGTTTAGCAAGCACCCACTTGATTTTGGGGTAATTAAGGGAGTACAACATCATATCCCTACAGGCAGTCATCCTCCCGTCAAAGAGCGGTACAGGCCTATACCTCCAGCTCATTATCAGAAGGCTAAAGAAATGTTGAATGATATGAAGAAAGCCGGGGTGATAAGGGATAGTTGTAGCCCCTGGGCAGCCCCTCTAGTTCTGGTTAAAAAGAAAGATGGTAGTATGAGAATGTGTGTGGATTACAGACAGGTGAACCGCATAACACACAAGGATGCATACCCGCTACCACGTATAGAGGAATCATTAGCTGCTCTGAAAACGGCTAACTACTTTTCTACCCTCGATCTGACTAGTGGTTACTGGCAAGTGGCTGTGGCTGAGGAGGATCGTGAGAAAACGGCTTTCACCACCCCAATGGGGCTCTGTGAGTTCGACAGAATGCCGTTTGGGCTCAGTAGTGCCCCAGGAACATTTCAGAGAGTGATGGAAAACTGTCTGGGACATCTCAATTTTGAAACCGTGCTGCTATACCTAGACGACGTTATCGTGTATTCCAAGACATATGAGGACCATCTGAAGCACCTGGCAGAAGTGTTTGAGTCCCTGTCCAGGTACGGGATGAAGTTGAAACCCTCAAAATGCCATCTACTCAAACAGAAGGTACAATACTTGGGGCACATCGTCAGTTCGGAAGGAGTAGCGCCGGACCCAGAGAAAGTCACTGCCATCCAGAAGTGGCCGGAGCCGAAGAACCTTAAGGAAGTGCGACAGTTCCTGGGACTAACGGGTTACTACAGGAGATTCGTGAAAGATTACACGAAGAAGGCAGCTCCTTTACAGGACCTCCTAGTAGGACAATCCCTAAAGAGCAGAAACCCTCCCTTTAATTGGGGTAAGGAACAGGCTGAAGCATTCCAAAAGATGAAAGAGATCCTTACAGGTGATGAGATCTTAACCTATCCTGATTACAGCCAACCGTTCCTGCTTGTACACCGACGCCAGTAATGAAGGTTTGGGAGCAGTTCTCAGTCAGAAGCAGAATGGCCAAGAAAAAGTCATCGCATATGCCAGCAGAAAACTCAGGCCAACTGAGAGGAATCCGGAAAATTATAGCAGCTTCAAGCTGGAGTTTCTGGCGCTGGTCTGGGCCATTACGGAAAGATTTAAGCACTATCTGGCCTCCAATCGGTTCACTGCGTTTACAGATAACAACCCTTAACGCACCTGGAAACCGCCAAGCTGGGTGCCATGGAGCAGCGATGGATGGCTCGGTTGTCCAATTACCAGTTTACTATCAAGTACCGGGCAGGTCGAAAGAATGCTAATGCTGATGCGTTGTCCCGAAGGCCGCATGACTCTGACACGGAAGAAGAATCGGACGACCTGGAAGAAATTGAGCTACCTGCGTTCCATCGAAATGGGGTAGTCCACGAGCATCGAGTCCAGAGAAAGCAGTATGGTGCAACATTAAATCCTTTACCCCATCACAGCTGGAAAGAGACTCAGGACAGTGATCCAGTGGTCAGCCGCATCAAGGAGTTGTGTTAAAACAGGAAGGTTCCTCTTTGGAAAAGGATGCACCTATGTCAGCAAAGCTCCTGTGGAACGAGAAAAGCAGGTTGTTCCTATACCGTGAGAAGTTGTGCAGGAGATACGTCAACCCAGAACCCACGAGATGGTCTGGCAAATAGTGGTCCCCAAGGCAGACGTCCCAATGGTGTTGGAAGCATACCACGATCAAGCAGGACACTTTGGCTGGAGAAAGCTGGAGACCCTGTTGAGATGCCGGTTCTACTGGGTAGGGATGCGCAGCTCCATCGAGAGGTGGTGTCGGAACTGTGGACCCTGTGGTCTCAGAAGAAAGGACTACGGTAGTCAGAAGGCACCCCTGCAACCTATCCGGACGACTCGTCCTCTGGAGATTGTGGCCCTGGACCACGTCAAACTGTCGCCAAGTAGATCTGGATACTCATACGCCTTGACCATGGTGGACCATTACTCCAGATTTCTGGTGGTTGTTCCAGTTAAGGACCAGACCGCAGTGACGGCCGCGAAAACCTTTCAAGCAAGCTTCTGCAGACCGCATGGGTATCCGGAGCAAGTATTAACCGATCAGGGACCTGCTTTCGAAGCCGATTTATTCAAGGAATTCTGTCACATGTATGGGTGCAAGAAAATTAGAACGACACCATATCACCCTCAAACCAACGGTCTTTGCGAAAAAATGAACCATATTGTCCTTGACTTGTTGAGATCCATACCGTTGGAAGACAGGAATCGATGGCCGGACTTACTACCTGATTTGGTTGATTTGTATAACCATATACCTGTCAGTTCCACTAACTGCACTCCAGCCTATCTTATGAGAGCAAGGCCCGGAAAACTACCAATGGATCTAGAACTTGGAGTGGTAGAACCGGAGGCAGACGACGCCATTGAAAACTGGGACATCAATCGGCAAGAGCAATACAGAAGAGTGCAAATCTGTGTAGAGGAAAGTCTCAACAAGGCACGGGAGAAACAGGAAGATATTTACAACAGAAATGCTCCTGCCAAGCCTTTGATGCCTGGAGAGGTAGTATTAAAAAGAAAAAGGAAGATGCACAAATTGGATAACCAGTCGGAGCAAGAACCCTACGTCATACAAGATTCTAAATATGACAACAGAAAAGTTTGTGTCGTCAGTAAGGACGGAGGAAGAACAATAACCACTGTGTCCAGAGACCATTTGAAATTGTGTCCAGAACCCTTAAAGCGTTGTGAAAAGAACCCTGTCATCAATCAAGAAGAAAGAAAGGAAGAGGTCATACACACGGATCTGGGAGATTTTCCTGCGGATTGGCCTAGACTGGGAGATGCTGTAATAGTTCCGGTGTTGCAGTTTTATCAGCCACAAGAGGAAGTTTTACCTCCAGTTGTGCCCGTGGTGCCAGTCGAGCCCGTTCAGGAGTTACCCATTCCAGCAACACCTCAACCTATGGAATCTCAAGAAGGATCATCTGAAGCAGCGCCCCATACTATGGGATCCCCTGGTGAAGCTGACTCACACCGCCCAGCCATCAGTACGCTTGCCAGATCCATAGAAAGATTGAGGCAGTTCTATAGTTTGCCGTTACGCAGTGCAGACAGATCGCAACTTGATATACCTGAAGCTACACCACGTAGATCAGAGCGAACCACCAAAGGGAAGTTACCCATTAGATATCAGCAGTGATTATAACGAATTAATGTGAATATTGTAAAAAGTCTATTTATATATGTGTTTTTCCCTATTATGTCTTATAATGGACTCAGAGGCTGAGGACTGAGCCAGCCCAAAAACTGTATCCTGTAAATAGTTGCACTAAGGTGCCTTTTAATGGTTTCACACGAAGCCTTGACTTACCTCTGAACATAAAACCCGTGTGGTGAGGCACTGAGTGAGGTCTGCATTCGGATGTCCTGCAGCCCACCCAGGACCCACGTTGAAGGTTTGGTGCGGGTCCTTCACAAGAATACTGTGTATTTATTGAATGTTTTGATGCCTTAATACTATTGTATTTTTCTATATATAATGTGTTGTTTGCAACGTTCAAGACATCCTCACCTCCCGGATGGGACGAATTTATGTTTAATGTTTGATGTTTAATGCATAAACAAAAATGTCTCTTTGTATTTTACAGCCCGGGAGTGCTGTCGTTTACCATGGGGGAATGTGTAGCCCTGGTACACAATACCAGGAGGATGAGTGGAGAGGTAACAGTTAAGGGCTCTTCATGACATCATGTACACTTCGGACACACCCAGCAGGGGTGTGGAGGGGAGTGATTGATGCAGTCAGTTTCCTGTCCTTGGACAGAGCAGACGTGTCCAGTCTGAGCCTGTTAGCAGTTCAGAAAGTGGAGGCTAGTACAGGTGGCCTAGTTCACCTCAGCCTAGTCAGAGCTGTGCCCCACTGGAAGACAGACTGAGATATCTATTAAGAGTGTGAGCAAATCGAAGGGCAAAGTGGAAGAGAGCAGAGAAGTGCCATAGGTCAAGGATACCTGCACATTGTTACCGGTCACTGGGGACCGAAGGATCACTATAGCTTCAAGCATAGTGGCAAGAAAACCAGAGGCTTACCGGACCTTAGGTCGTGGCAAGCAGCCCTGAAGAGTTAGTACGTAACTGGGGTCAGGGGAAGTGAGGACCTTGAGTTTCTGCAGGACAAGATAGGAATTCAGCTCTCCCACAGGAAGGCTCCGACCACAAAACTGACCGGGCAGAACAGCTTTGGAATAGCTGGAATTATAGAGGGAACTACGCTTCAGGCTGGTTGCACTCATCATCATTGGACAGTAAAGGAGGCCCCTAACTTGCTTAACCGTTGCCTCAAAGCTCATCCTCCATCAACCCCATCAGCCTCCCTGGGAACTGCCTTACCATCTTACAAGTAAAAGGTATGGAGAGACGCTGATGTGTGAGACTGAGTTATTTATTTGCATGCCTGCACAACCCTGCTTTAACTACCGACCTGAGGGAAGAGTCCCACCTGTAGGGGACCCGACATCTAGCTGCATCACCATCCCCTCAGAGATCTACAGCAGCGCTGGTACAAATTACCAGAAGACTACAGGTGGCGTCACGAACTGTATATAAATCTATCCCCTGTAAATATTCCCCCAACATACGCCAGACCGCCAGGGCCACAGACCGAGCCGCCGCTACCTGTGACAACCCCATAGACTTCCATGGGCTCGGCTCTGAGTACCCCATTGCCCTGGTAACCCACAATTGTGGTGCGTGGTCGATACACAGACCACAGATAGGATTGAATCTGTATAGACTTAAGTTAAAGAGCTCCTTAGTTGTTTTAAGCTCAACTTGCTTAGAGTTTTATATCCCAGACCATTTATGTTCCTTCTGTGTTTGAGTGTGTATGCGAGTCTGTGTTTTCTCCAGTCTGTCCTATATGTCTAATCTGTGTATTTAGCAGAGATCAGCCCATATCCCTTTGGTGGTAATCAGGGTCCTTCTTTGGACTGATTACAGGGTTCAGGGACTGATAGGAGACTAGGTTAGGCTGGAGACTTGGACCTCTGAACCATTATCAGTACCTCCAAGGTGAGGGATTAGTTAGGACCCCAGTTTTAGGGTCAGGTTAGACCCCGGTCCTCCTCTTTCCTGTGACAGCGTATCAAGTCCTCAAGATTAACCCTGAGTTCAACGGATATCGTGTCAGGTAAATCTATTCTATATTTACATGCTGATGTTGCTAAACTATATGTTGTATAGAGTGTTGTTTCTGTAAGAATAGTTTACTGACATCGTACACATATCATTAGACAGCGTGACAAGCACAGACTAAAGGCTGGGGTGGAGTTATATAGCAGGAAGACACAGTGCACATGAGACCAAATACGCCATCTTGGAAAAGGGCAGTAATGCACAAAAGGTGATCAAAAATGTTCAGAGTCCTGACATTATGTGTGTTCGGATTATATATATATATATATATATATATATATATATAGCCTTGTCGCCATGCTCGGGTGGTCTCCGAGTATTTGGAAGTGCTCGGAGATTTAGTTTCTGTTGCCAAAGCTGCATGATTTATGGCTGCTGGACAGCTTGAATACATGTGAGGAATGCCTGTTTGTTAATGAATCCCCACATGTATTCAGGCTGTCAAATAGCCACAAATCATGCAGCTGTGGCAACAGAAACTAAATCTCCAAGCACTTCCAAATACTCTGAGATCACCCGAGTGTGCTCGGGAAAACCCGAGCAATGAGTATACTCGCTCATCACTATTTAAGATGTTGCATGAGGTATCAGGGATCCCAGCACAACAGGCTTACACCAGTCCCTCACCCACCTCTTCTTAATTGAAACTTCAATTTCAAGCTGTAAATGCTGGGCCTGACAGTGATACCTCATGCATGGCCCATGGCTGAATGCTGCTGTGCCATTTGAAAATTTCTACTGTGGATCAATTGATACCAGTTTTTATGGTGTCTGCCTCTAATTTTAGCTTTTTGGGAAGTTTTTGTCCCCCCTTAAGGTGTTTTATATATGTTTGGTTTGACCTCCCAATGAATCTAATGGGGTTTGGGTACATTGGTCGAACTTGTTCGGAGAATGTCATATCAGTCGTCGAATCAAACCGGACCTTGAAAGGTTCAGTCATCTCTACAAAATACCATTATAAAAATAACAATAATGAAAAAAATGTGTGCAAAAAAGTGCATATTAGTTCATATATGAAACAGATTTTATATATATACATTTATCTAAATATAAAAGCGTAAGAAATGAATGAAAGATTATATACATATGTTCACACATGTATACAAGTACGCGTATACATATACATACCAATTCAAAAAAAATTTTATAAAAAGGGGAGAGAAAATAGGAGCAGATTCATATATTGTTCTGAGAAATAATATTTGGCTATGTGCGCACGTTGAGTATTTGCTTGCACAAATTTGTGCAAGGTTTCTGCATCTCTTGGCAGCAAAAAAAGCTTTTTTGAGCTAAATTAAGATATTTAAAAAAAAGTTTTGTGATGTAATTTCTTGGTTCAGCACCACCTTTTTCATGCTGATGCAGTGGCATCAGGGTAATGGGATTAGGTCTTGGTGTCAGCAGCTGTCATTGACACCAAGCCCTTGGTTTAGTAATGAAAAGGCATCAGCCCGACACCCTAATTACTAAGCCGATAAGTAAACATAAAAAAACACAAACAAACCCACACACACTTTGTCACCAGCCTATGTAGGAGCGTTAACAGAACTACATAGGCTGTAACCAAACAGCAGCTGTTAATTTAAAAAAAAAAATTAAAAAAGAAATTGCATGGGTTCTAGCATAATTTTAATAACAGCAGAGGTAAAACCGATGGCAGATGTTAATATTCTAGAAAGGAGCCAATAGCCATAAAGATTCCCAGGCTATTAATATCAGCTCACAGCTGTTTGCTCAGACTTTACAGGCTAGTTTACAGGGGGACCCCAGAAAAAAATTGACATAGGGTCCCCCTATAAAATCTAACCAGTAAAGGCTAGCCAGACAGCTGCGGGCTGATATTAATAGCCTAGGAAAGGGCCATGAATATCGGCTCCCTCCCAGACTAAAAACACCAGATTTCAGCCGCCCCAGGAAAAGCGCATCTATAAATCTAGCACTAAGCCTCACTCTTCCCACTTGCTCTGTGGTGGTGGCAAGTGGGGTTCATATTTGTTGGGTTGATGTCACCTTTGTATTGTCAGGTGACATCAAGCCCATAGGTTAGTAATTGACACCTATCCATTAGTAACCCCATGATGATATTGTATAAAAACACACAACCAGAATAAAGTCCTTTATTTGAAATAATGACACAAACTCCTTTATTAAATCTTAATTAAACCATACTTACTGAATGCCTAATCCAATGATGCCAATGTCTCCTGCAACAAAAATAAAATACTAAACCACAATATTCCTCACCTGTCCACAGAGAAGATAATCCATAATGTCCCACGACGATCCTGATGACTTTGAGAGCAGTCACTGATATGACTGCCCTCAAAGACAGCCGGCAATACACTGATAGGAGGTAATCGCTCCCACAGTGTATGGCACAGAGCTGCTGTGAGAGAGTTCTCACACAGCGGTGCCATAAGTAAGAGCACCGAATTTGATCAGCTGATGAACTCCGGTGAACTCTCTCACGGCAGCTCAGTGATACACTGCGGGAACGATGACCTCCTGTCAGTGTATCGCCGGCGGCTGGGTAGAGCAGTCACATCTCTGTTGTGAATAGGCTGGAAATGAGTTCTGAGCAGAAGCTCCCTCTGGTGGTTACAAACGGTACTGGACTGTCCAGTGAAGATTGTGAGGATTGGGAATCAGGTGTTACTGACTGGTCTTATATAAGGGAGTCACCTTCCCATCAGGGTTGCCGGTGATCAATTGTTCTGGTCTCAATCCTTGATTCCTGTTTCCTTGGTAGCCTGCTGTGTCGTGTCTGAATCTCCTGCTAACAGATAAGACATTTTCTTCTTTTTGTTTTTGTGCTTGATTTTTGCATTTTGTCCTGCACTTCTGTGGGGGCCTTCAGGGTCCCTCTGGGGGCTTTTGCCTCTCAGTTCAGTTCAGCCACTGATGTTTGTACATTTGCTTTTTCCAGTTTTTTCAGTGGCTGCTGTTTTGTTTTTGGTTACACCAGAGAACTAATTTAGGTGGTAGAGGTCGTGTGATCTCAGGTGTTTTTGAAATTAGTAGAGTTGGTGCTTTTCAGGGTTTTTTGGGATTGCAGTAAGTGCCCTTCCTATCCTTTTCTATTTAGTAAGTTTGGGCCCCAACGTTTGCTCATACTATTTTCTGTCTGTGTCAGTATTTCTTCTTGTCTAACCGCCATTACATGTTTGGGGGCTTTCTATGTTCTTTGGGGATCTGCTCCGGGGCAGATAGCTTTCCTCTTTCTATCTTTAGGTGTAGTTAGTTTCTCAGGCTGTGACGAGGCGTCTAGGACCAACGTAGGAACGCTCCACGACTGCCTCTAGTTGTGGTGGTTAGTCAGGGTACTGCAATCTCATAGTTTCCAACTGCTCTGGTATATTTCCTTTTTTGCCTGCTCTCCTCAGCTACCAAATCATAACACATCTCCTGTGAGATAGCCATTTGGACACTTGGGATTACTTGGACTACAGTGGACAGATAAGTATATGGTGGTTTATTATTTTACATTTTTTTCTAGGAGACGAGGGCATCGGGGATTTGGTGTTAGGTGGGTATAATGGGATTTTTATTTTTATTCGAATAGGTATGCAATTATTTAACTTTTTTTTTAACTGTGAGCAAAGGCGCTGGCTGATGAGTCTACGTCTCCCATCAGCGGTACCTGCTGTCACTGTTGTCAGTGACAGCAGACGTAGAACGATGGGAGGAGTAGTCTCATCAGCCCATGCCTGCTGACCTGTGGTAAGCTTTTTACAGAGGGTCACAGCTGCGGGGTCACGCTGACATCTGACAGTATGATCCCGCAATGCTCTGACCGACGGTCTTACCGGCAGTAACGTTACCACGGATAACAATCACAGCTGCGGTGTCACACTGACATCTGACTACATGACCCCCAAGCGCTCTGACTGATGGTCATACCAGCGGTAGCGTTACTGCCAATAAGAACCACTGCGATGGTGTTTCCCACGATGTCACACAGATGACAGCGTGGGAAACACCATAGGAAGTCAATGAAAACATAAAGAAAAACTCAGCAAATAGCAGCAAATCCACAAACATTTTTATACCTGTGTTTTTGCTGTGGATTTGACTGACTCAGTTGAAGTCAATGGGTGAAAAAACGCTGCAGAAACACACAAAGAATTGACATACTACAGAAAACGCACTGCAAACATTCAAAGGAAATTTACTGATTATGGGCACAAAAATTCAGGATTGTCATTGAATTAGCATGCATAAAGATTACATAGCATTTTTGGCCCAGTTCCGACCAGAAAACGATATGAAAATGCATCAAAAACACTGTGTGCACACAGCCTTAATCAGAAGACATAAGGATGGGAACCAACTAAATAGACAAAGAAAAAGAAGGAAAAGTTATAAATAAATTAAAAACAATTAAAACCAGCAATTAAATGGATCAGTTCATAGGAAGGAGAGAATTTGGGAGAGGGGAGGGGGGAGAAAATTGCAAACAAATATTATCAAACTAGAGGATACATTAAGTAGATCAAGAGAAATTGTATATCAATTAGCAATTAAATGATTAATTAATAAATACAGTTGAGCCAAAGAAAGGTACATATATACCTCAATAGTGGTGAGCAAGATTGTTATAAAAAAAGGTACATAACTGTTGTGGTCATTAAGGCCAAATGGGGAAATAGTGTCTCCTTTTGTGGGAGGAGTTTCTTCCAGTTACCACCTCGAGGTCCAATGAAGACTCCGTCTATCCCCTTAAAAATAGTCTTGTGGGATCATAATTATGGGCCTGCTTAACCCCTTCCCGACCCATGACGCCTACGTTGGCGTCATGAAAACCTGTGCCATCCCGACCCATGACGCCAACGTAGGCGTCATGCTATAAATCATGTTCCTGCGGGTCGGGGGACCGAAATCACTGAAAGGTCATCCGACCCGCAGGCACAGGACCCCTTGCGCATCACCACAGTGGGGGTGGCTTAACCCCCACGTGGTTACGATCGCTCTGATTGGCTGTTAAAAGTGAAACAGCCAATCAGAGCGATTAGTAATATTTCACCACTGAAAAGTGGTGAAATATTACAATCCATTCATGGCCGATGCAGCAATAGCATCTGCCATGGCTGGACACTGTGTTCCCACCCTCCCCACACCGAGTAACGGTGGTGATCGGCCGCCGCCGCCGATTCATGGTGGCGAACGGTCACCGCCGTTACTATCATCTGCTGGCCGCTCCGATCCTGTCCCCTCCGGTGTGCTCCGCTCCCCCCCGCCCTCCGATCACCCCCCCGCCAATATACTCACCTCCTCCGGTCTTCTGCGGCCTCTTGATCCGTCCCGGCGGCCGCCCGGGACTCTTCATGGGCGCCGCCATCTTGGAAAATGGCGGGCGCATGCCCAGTGCGCCCGCCGGCCGGCGCATGCGCAGTGCGCCTTCCAAATTACAATTTATTTTGATCACTGTGATAAACTCTCACAGTGATCAAAATAAAAGTAAATTAACCCCCCCCTGTCATAAGTAGGGACAAAAAATAAAATAAAGAATTTTTTTTTTTTCCTTTTAGGCCCTGTCCACATGATGCGGATTTCGCTGCTGATCCGCAGAGGATTTCGCTGCTGATCCGCAGAGGATTTCGCTGCTGATCCGCAGAGGATTTTGCTGTGTATCCGCAGCGGATTTCGCTGGGTATCCGCAGCGGATTTCGCTGCTGATCCGCAGAGGATTTCGCTGCTGATCCGCAGAGGATTTTGCTGTGTATCCGCAGCGGATTTCGCTGGGTATCCGCAGCGGATTTCGCCGCTGATCCGCAGCGATTTCGCCTCTGATCCGCAGCGGATTTTGCTGCGATCCGCAGCTTATTTCGCTGGGGATCCGCAGCGGATTTCGCTGCTGATCCGCAGCGGATTTCGCTGCTGATCCGCATCTGATTTCGCTGCTATCCGCCGCTGATTTCGCTGCTGATACGCAGCTTATTTCGCTGGGGATCCGCAGCGGATTTCGCTGCTGATCCGCAGCATCTGGAGGATTTCGCTGCTGATCCGCAGCGGATTTCGCTGCTGATCCGCAGCGGATTTCGCTGCTGATCCGCATCTGATTTCGCTGCTGATCCGCAGCTGATTTCGCTGCTGATCCGCAGCGGATTTCGCTGCTGATCCGCAGCTGATTTCGCTGCTGATCCGCAGCTGATTTCGCTGCTGATCCGCAGCGATTTCGCTGCTGATCCGCAGCGGATTTCGCTGCTGATCCGCAGCAGATCCAGAAACCATGTACAGTACAATGCAAATAAATGGTAAAAAAAAAAACGCTGTGCACATGCTGCAAATTTTTCAGCGCGGATTTGCTGCGGTTTTAAATCCGCAGCATGTCAATTCTTTGTGCGGATTCCGCAGCGGTTTTACACTTATTCCATTATAGTTGTAAAACCGCAGGGAAAAACCGCAGCAAATCTGCGCTAAATTCGCAGGTAAAAGGCAGGTCATTTTACCTGCGGATTTTAGAAAAATCCGCAAGTGAATCCACAACGTGTGCACGGGGCCTCAGGGTTAGGCTGGGTTCTTATTGCATTATGGCAGTCCGTTAGATGGACTGCGTTTCACTGCGGTATAACGCGGTGTAACGCAGTCCGTTAACGCTGCCATTCACCCCATTTGTGTGCACATCGCAATGCATGCCGTAAAGCGGCATGCGTTCGCGACGTGCTGTCATTCAGTGACAGAGCCTCGGACACGGGCTGCAGCATCTGGGCTCCATCACCGCTAGCACAGATGAATCATCTGATGATTCATCTGCGCTAGCGGGTATAGCATAACGCGATCGCGTTATGCTATACCATTACCAGCGGTCAACGCTACGTGTTGAACGGGCTGGTAAAACGCAATATGAACCCAGCCTTAGGGTTAGGGTTAGAATTTGGGTTAGGGTTGGAATTTGGGTTAGGGTTGGAATTTGGGTTAGGGTTGGAATTAGGGTTAGGGTTGGGATTAGGGTTAGGTTTGTGGTTAGGGTTAGAGTTAGGATAAGTGTTAGGGGTGTTTTGGGGTTAGGGTTGGGATTAGGGTTAGGCTAGTGGTTAGGTTTATGGTTAGAGTTGGGATTAGGGTTAGGGGTGTGTTGGGGTTAGGGTTATGGTTAGGGTTTGTATTAGGGTTAGGGGTGTGTAGGGGTTAGGGGTGTGTTGGGGTTGGAGTTAGAATTGAGGGGTTTCCACTATTTAGGCACATCAGGGGGTCTCCATACGCGACATGGCGCCACCATTGATTCCTGCAAATTTTGCGTTCAAAAAGTCAAACAGTGCTCCCTTTATTCCAAGCCCCGACGTATGCCCAAACAGTGGTTTACCCCCACATATGGGGTATCAGCGTACTCTGGAAAAATTGCACAACAACTTTGGGGGTCTAATTTCTCCTGTTAACATTGGGAAAATAAAAAAATTGGGGACTAAAGATCATGTTTGTGGAAAAAATATGATTTTTTTATTTTCATGCCCGGGCGTTATAAACCTCTGTGTAGCCCTTGGAGGTTCAAAGTGCTCACTACACATTTAGATAAGTTATTTGCGGGGTCTAGTTTCCAAAATGGGGTCACTTGTGGGGAGTTTCTACAGTTTGGCACATCAGGGGCTCTGCAAACGTAACATGACGCCCGCAGACCATTCCATCAAGTGGGCATTTCAAAACGTCACTACTTCCCTTCCGAGCCCCGACGTGCGCCCATACAGTAGTTTTCTCCCACTTATGGGGTATCAGCGTACTCAGGACAAATTGGACAACAACTTTTGGGGTCTAATTTCTCCTGTTACCCTTGGGAAAATAAAAAAATTAGGGACTAAAAATCCTGATTATGGAAGAAATATGATTTTTTTATTTTCATGCCCGGGCGTTATAAACTGCTGTGTAGCCCTTGGGGGTTCAAAGTGCTCACCACACATCTAGATAAGTTCTTTGCGGGGTCTAGTTTCCAAAATGGGGTCACTTGTGGGTAGTTTCTACTGTTTAGGCACATCAGGGGCTCTGCAAACCTAACATGACGCCCGCAGACCATTCCATCAAAGTCGGCATTTCAAAACGTTACTACTTCCCTTCCGAGCCCCAACGTGTGCCCGAACAGTGGTTCCCCCCCACATATGGGGTACCAGTGTACTCAGGACAAACTGTACAACAACTTTTGTGGTCCAATTTCTCCTGTTACCCTTGTGAAAATAAAAAATTGCGGGTTAAAAAAATCAGTTTTTGAGGATAAAAATGATTTTTTATTTTCACGTCTCTGCATTATAAACTTCTGTGAAGCACTTGGGGGTTCAAGGTGCTCACCACACATCTGGATAAGTTCCTTTGGGGGTCTAGTTTACAAAATGAGGTCACTTGTGTGGGGTTTCTACTGTTTAGGCACATCAGGGGCTCTGCAAACGTAACAAGATGCCCGCAGACCATTCCATCAAGTCGGCATTTCAAAGCGTCACTATATCCCTTCCGAGCCCTGACGTGTGCCCAAACAATGGTTCCCCCCCACATATGGGGTACTAGCGTACTCAGAACAAACTGAACAACAACTTTTGGGGTCCAATTTCTCCTGTAACCATTGTGAAAATAAAAAATAGTGGGCTAAAATATCATTTTTTGAGAAAAAAAAAAGATTTTTTATTTTCACGGCTCTGCGTTATAAACTTCTGTGAAGCACCTGGGGGTTCAAATTGCTCACTTTGCATCTAGATAAGTTCCTTAGGGGGTCTAGTTTCCAAAATGGGGTCATTTGTGGGGGAGCTCTAAACTTTAGGCACACAGGGGCTCTCCAAACACGACATGGTGTCGGCTAACGATTGGAGCTAATTTTCCATTCAAAAAGTCAAATGGCGCTCCTTCCCTTCTGAGTCCTGCCGTGCGCCCAAACAGTGGTTTATGACCACATATGAGGTATCTGTGTACTCAGGAGAAATTGCCCAACAAATTTTAGGATCCAATTTATACTGTTGCCCATGTGAAAATGAAAAAAACTGAGGCTAAAAGAAAATTTTTGTGAAAAAAAAGTACTTTCTTTTTTTTTACGGATCAATTTGTGAAGCACCTGGGGGTTCAAAGTGCTCACTATGCATCTAGATAAGTTCCTTAGGGGGTCTAGTTTCCAAAATGGGGTCACTTTGGGGGAGCTCCAATGTTTAGGCACACAGGGACTCTCCAAATGCGACATGGAACCGCTAAATATTCCAGCATATTTTCCATTCAAAAAGTCAAATGGCGCTCCTTCCCTTCTGAGCCCTGCCGTGCGCCCAAACAGTGGTTTATGACCACATATGAGGTATCTGTGTACTCAGGAGAAATTGCCCAACAAATTTTAGGATCCAATTTATACTGTTGCCCATGTGAAAATGAAAAAAACTGAGGCTAAAAGAAAATTTTTGTGAAAAAAAAGTACTTTCTTTTTTTTACAGATCAATTTGTGAAGCACCTGGGGGTTCAAAGTGCTCACTATGCATCTAGATAAGTTCCTTAGGGGGTCTAGTTTCCAAAATGGGGTCACTTGTGGGGGAGCTCCAATGTTTAGGCACACAGGGACTCTCCAAATGCGACATGGTAACCGCTAAATATTCCAGCATATTTTCCATTCAAAAAGTCAAATGGCGCTCCTTCCCTTCTGAGCCCTGCCGTGCGCCCAAACAGTGGTTTATGACCACATATGAGGTATCTGTGTACTCAGGAGAAATTGCCCAACAAATTTTAGGATCCAATTTATACTGTTGCCCATGTGAAAATGAAAAAACTGAGGCTAAAAGAAAATTTTTGTGAAAAAAAAGTACTTTCTTTTTTTTACAGATCAATTTGTGAAGCACCTGGGGGTTCAAAGTGATCACTATGCATCTAGATAAGTTCCTTAGGGGGTCTAGTTTCCAAAATGGGGTCACTTGTGGGGGAGCTCCAATGTTAGGCACACAGGGACTCTCCAAATGCGACATGGTAACCGCTAAATATTCCAGCATATTTTCCATTCAAAAAGTCAAATGGCGCTCCTTCCCTTCTGAGCCCTGCCGTGCGCCCAAACAGTGGTTTATGACCACATATGAGGTATCTGTGTATTCAGGAGAAATTGCCCAACAAATTTTAGGATCCAATTTATACTGTTGCCCATGTGAAAATGAAAAAACTGAGGCTAAAAGAAAATTTTTGTGAAAAAAAAGTGCTTTCTTTTTTTTTACAGATCAATTTGTGAAGCACCTGGGGGTTCAAAGTGATCACTATGCATCTAGATAAGTTCCTTAGGGGGTCTAGTTTCCAAAATGGGGTCACTTGTGGGGGAGCTCCAATGCTTAGGCACACAGGGACTCTCCAAATGCGACATGGCAACCGCTAAATATTCCAGCATATTTTCTATTCAAAAAGTCAAATGGCGCTCCTTCCCTTCTGAGCCCTGCCGTGCGCCCAAACAGTGGTTTATGACCACATATGAGGTATCTGTGTATTCAGGAGAAATTGCCCAACAAATTTTAGGATCCAATTTATACTGTTGCCCAAGTGAAAATGAAAAAAACTGAGGCTAAAAGAAAATTTTTGTGAAAAAAAAGTACTTTCTTTTTTTTACGGATCAATTTGTGAAGCACCTGGGGTTCAAAGTGCTCACTATGCATCTAGATAAGTTCCTTAGGGGGTCTAGTTTCCAAAATGGGGTCACTTGTGGGGGAGCTCCAATGTTTAGGCACACAGGGACTCTCCAAATGCGACATGGTAACCGCTAAATATTCCAGCATATTTTCCATTCAAAAAGTCAAATGGCGCTCCTTCCCTTCTGAGCCCTGCCGTGCGCCCAAACAGTGGTTTATGACCACATATGAGGTATCTGTGTACTCAGGAGAAATTGCCCAACAAATTTTAGGATCCAATTTATACTGTTGCCCATGTGAAAATGAAAAAACTGAAGCTAAAAGAAAATTTTTGTGAAAAAAAAGTACTTTCTTTTTTTTACAGATCAATTTGTGAAGCACCTGGGGGTTCAAAGTGATCACTATGCATCTAGATAAGTTCCTTAGGGGGTCTAGTTTCCAAAATGGGGTCACTTGTGGGGAGCTCCAATGTTTAGGCACACAGGGACTCTCCAAATGTGACATGGCAACCGTTAAATATTCCAGCATATTTTCCATTCAAAAAGTCAAATGGCGCTCCTTCCCTTCTGAGCCCTGCCGTGCGCCCATACAGTGGTTTATGACCACATATGAGGTATCTGTGTACTCAGGAGAAATTGCCCAACAAATTTTAGGATCCATTTTATCCTGATGCCCAGGTAAAAATGAAAAAATTGATGCTAAAAGAAAATTTTTGTTGGAAAAATTAAAATGTCCATTTTTTCCTTCCACGTTGCTTTAGTTCCTGTGAAGCACCTGAAGGGTTAATAATCTTCTTGAATGTACAGTCATGGCCAAAAGTTTTGAGAATGACACAAATATTATATTTTCACATGATCTGCTGCCGTCTGGTTTTTATGTGTGTTTGACAGATGTTTTTATCACAGACAGAAATATAATAATTGCAAACATATGAGTAACAAAAGCTTATATTGACAGTTAGAATGAGTTAATGCAGCAAGTCAATATTTGCAGTGTTGACCCTTCTTCTTCAGGACCTCTGTAATTCTCCCTGGCATGCTCTCAATCAACTTCTGGACCAAATCCTGACTGATAGCAGTCCATTCTTGCACAATCAATGCTTTCATTTTCTCAGAATTTTTAGGTTTTTGTTTGTCCACCCGTCTCTTGATGATTGACCACAAGTTCTCAATGGGATTAAGATCTGGGGAGTTTCCAGGCCATGGACCCAAAATCTCTATGTTTTGTTCCCTGAGCCATTTAGTTATCACCTTTGCTTTATGGCAAGGTGCTCCATCATGCTGGAAAAGGCATTGTTGATCGCCAAACTGCTCTTGGAGGGTTGGGAGAAGTTGCTCTTGGAGGACATTCTGGTACCATTCTTTATTCATGGCTGTGTTTTTAGGCAAGACTGTGAGAGAGCCGATTCCCTTGGCTGAGAAGCAACCCCACACATGAATGGTTTCAGGATGCTTAACAGTTGGCATGAGACAAGACTAGTGGTAGCGCTCACCTTGTCTTCTCCGAATGAGGCGTTTTCCTGATGTCCCAAACAATCGAAAAGGGGATTTATCAGAGAAAATAACTTTACCCCAGTCCTCAGCAGTCCACTGCCTGTACCTTTTGCAGAATATCAGTTGTCCATGATGTTTTTTCTGGAGAGAAGTGGCTTCTTTGCTGCCCTCCTTGAGACCAGGCCTTGCTCCAAGAGTCTCTGCCTCACAGTGCGTGCAGATGCACTCACACTTGCCTGCTGCCATTCCTGAGCAAGCTCTGCACTGCTGGTAGCCGATCCCGCAGCTGAAACACTTTTAAGAGATGGTCCTGGGCTTGCTGGTCTTTCTTGGGCGCCCTGAAGCCTTTTTGGCAACAATGGAACCTCTCTCCTTGAAGTTCTTGATGATGCGATAGATTGTTGACTGAGGTGCAATCTTTCTAGCTGCGATACTCTTCCCTGTTAGGCCATTTTTGTGCATTGCAATGATGACTGCACGTGTTTCTTTAGAGATAACCATGGTTAACAGAAGAGAAACAATGATGCCAAGCACCAGCCTCCTTTTAAAGTGTCCAGTGGTGTCATTCTTACTTAATCATGACAGATTGATCTCCAGCCATGTCCTCATCAACACCCACACCTGTGTTAATGGAGCAATCACTGAAAAGAGGTTAGCTGGTCCTTTTAAGGCAGGGCTGCAATGATGTTGAAATGTGTTTTGGGGGATAAAGTTCATTTTCTAGCCAAATATTGACTTTGCAAGTAATTGCTGTTAAGCTGATCACTCTTTATAACATTCTGGAGTATATGCAAATTGCCATTAGAAAAAGTGAAGCAGTAGACTTTGTAAAAATTAATATTTGTGTCATTCTCAAAACTTTTGGCCATGACTGTAGTTTTGAGTAGCTTGAGGGGTGCAGTTTTTATAAAGGTGTCACTTTTGGGTATTTTCTGCCATATAGACCCTCAAAGTGACTTCAAATGTGAGGTGGTCCCTAAAAAAAATGGTTTTGTAAATTTTGCTGTAAAAATGAGAAATCGCTGGTCAACTTTTAACCCTTATAACTTCCTAACAAAAAAAAATGTTGTTCCCAAAATTGTGCTGATGTAAAGTAGACATGTGGGAAATGTTATTTATTAACTATTTTGTCGCACATATCTCTCTGGTTTAACAGAATAAAAATTTAAAATTTGAAAATTACAAAATTTTCAGAATTTTCGCCAAATTTCCATTTTTTTCACAAATAAACGCAAAAATTATCGACCTAAATTTACCACTAACATGAAGCCCAATATGTCACGAAAAAACAATCTCATAATCGCTAGGATCCGTTGAAGCGTTCCTGAGTTATTACCTCATAAAGGGACACTGGTCAGAATTGCAAAAAATGGCAAGGTCTTTAAGGTCAAAATAGGCTGGGTCATGAAGGGGTTAAAATGATATTGAGAAAAACATGTATATGTGTCTTTTTATATAGTGTATGTAAACTTCTGGTTTCAACTGTATATATACACTATTATATACACTGACACAAATATATATGTAAGGGTCGGCCAGGACCGTAGTCATGGCCTAGGACACCTGGGCTTCTGTGTCCTGGCCTCCCCTCACAGAAACATATTCACCATTAGTCAGCATATACCTGTGCCTTCAGGTCCAGCTCCTTCTGGTTCTCCCTATGCTGTGTGAGATCCTCCCCAGGTAGACCAGCATAAACTGAGACACAATCCGAATCAATTTCAACAAGAACATCTTTACTGGGTTCATTACACAGCACATCCAAAGTTTTCACATCTACAACAGGCTTCACAAAACAATGTTCCTTTTCTTTCCCTGCCTTACTCCCGTGATCACAAAGCGTGGGCCCGGGTCAGACTGTCCCTGATGGTTCCTCAGCATTCTCTCTGTACAGCTCTGCTACGAATATGCATCCCTCGGTCTGTTTCGCCCCAGACACAAGATCATTAATTCCCGGAGTAATAAGCCACTGAAAGAGTATTGCCCTTCTGTACTGTCTTCTGCATTTGGACCACATCTTTACTGTCCATACTCACTGTGTCTGTGGGGTCCCTTGGCCGATTTGCCCTATTTCTAAGGGTATCTGCCAAAACAATGAGTTGCCACATTCTGACCTTCCAAACTGCACTGGCCTGTTGCTGTACTGTTCTGGTGCTGTGGACTGCTGAGCTTCACTTCACTTCAAGTTACGTGGCTGCTGCGGCCCTGGGCCTATATCCCTTGTGGACAGTTTGGGCATCTCTCGTCCTCTCACTAAATCTAACACCTACACTAGCTTACCACACAACAGCCCCTCCTACTATTAACTATATACTAACACTACATATTATCTAAGAACTGTGAGCACTAAAATGCCCCATCTAGTGGCCAATCCTACAAACTACACTTTCCCTAATTTTATACAGAGCAAACACATAAATATACAGTACAGACCAAAGGTTTGGACACACCTTCTCATTCAAAGATTTTTCTGTATTTTCATGACTATGAAAATTGTACATTCATGCTGAAGGCATCAAAACTATGAATTAACACATGTGTAATTATATACTTAACAAAAAAGTGTGAAACAACTGAAAATATGTCAAATATTCTAGGTTCTTCAAAGTAGCCACCTTTCGCTTTGATTACTGCTTTGCACACTCTTGGCATTCTCTTGATGAGCTTCAAGAGGTAGTCACCGTAAATGGTTTTCACTTCACAGGTGTTCCCTGTCAGGTTTAATAAGTGTGATTTCTTGCCTTATAAATAGGGTTGGGACCATCAGTTGTGTTGTGCAGAAGTCTTGTGGATACACAGCTGATAGTCCTACTGAATAGACTGTTATAATGTGTATTATGGCAAGAAAAAAGCAGCTAAGTAAAGAAAAATGAGTGGCCATCATTACTTTAAGAAATGAAGGTCAGTCAGTCTGAAAAATTGGGAAAACTTTGAAAGTGTCCCCAAGTGCAGTTGCAAAAACCATCAAGTGCTACAAAGAAACTGGCTCACATGAGGACCGCCTCAGGAAAGGAAGACCAAGAGTCACCTCTGCTTCTGAGGATAAGTTTATCCGAGTCACCAATGTTATGTTTCGGTAGCTGAGGAGTGCAGATAAAAAAGGCAATACACCAGAGCAGTTGGAATCTATGAGATTGCAGTACCCTGACTAACCACCACAACTAGAGGCAGCCGTGGAGCGTTCCTACGTTGGTCCTAGACGCCTCGTCACAGCCTGAGAAACTAGCTACACCTAAAGATAGAAAGAGGAAAGCTATCTGCCCCGGAGCAGATCCCCAAAGACATAGAAAGCCCCAAACATGTAATGGCGGTTAGACAAGAGGAATACTGACACAGACAGAAAATAGAATGAGCAAACGTTGGGGCCCAAACTACCTAAATAGGAAAGGATAGGAAGGGTACTTACTGCAATCTCAAAAAACCCTGAAAAGCACCAACTCTACTAATTTCAAAAACACCTGAGATCACACGACCTCTACCACCTAAATTAGCTCTCTGGTGTAACAAAATCAAAACAGCAGCCACTGAAAAAACTGGAAAAAGCAAAATGCACAAACATCAGTGGCTGAACAAAACTGAGAGGGCAAAAGCCCCCGGAGGGGACCCAGAAGGCCCCCATAGAAGTGCAGGACAAAATGCAAAAATCAAGCACAAAAACAAAAAGAAGAAAATGTCTTATCTGTTAGCAGGAGATGCAGACTCGACACAGCAGGCTACAAAGGAAACAGGAATCAAGGATTGAGACCAGAACAATAGATCACCGGCAACCCTGATGGGAAGGCGACTCCCTTATATAAGACCAGTCAGTAACACCTGATTCCCAATCCTCACAATCTTCACTGGGCAGACCAGTACCGCTTGTAACCACCAGAGGGAGCCTCTGCTCAGAACACATCTCAAGCCCATTCACAACAGTACCCCCCCCTTGAGGAGGGGTCACCGAACCCTCATTTGAGCAACCAGGTCGGTCAGGATGAGTTCTATAATACGCACGGATGAGTCTCCTAGCATGGATGTCCGAAGCAAACACCCAAGAATTGTCTTCCTGACCATAACCTCTCCACTTAACCAAATACTGGAGTTTCCGTCTAGAAAAACGAGAATCTAATATTTTCTCAACCACATACTCCAGATTGCCCTCAACCAAAATAGGGTCAGGAGGCACAGCAGTAGGAACCACTGGCTCAACAAACCTCTTCAACAAGGACTTGTGGAAAACGTTATGGATCTTAAATGTCCCTGGAAGAAGCAAACGAAAGAAACAGGATTAAGAATCTCCATGATCTTATAAGGTCCAATGAACCTAGGCTTAAATTTAGGAGATGCCACTCTCATAGGAATATTTTTTGAGGACAACCAGACCAAGTCCCCCACTTTAAACCGAGGACCATCAGTCCTATGCCGGTTAGCAAACCGCTGGGCTCTCTCCTGAGAGAGGGACAACCTCTCCACTACCTGGTCCCAAATCTGTTGCATACGCTCCACAACAGAGTCAACACCCGGACAGACAGAAGCCTCCGTCTGTCCTGAAGAAAATCGAGGGTGAAAACCAGAATTACAGAAAAATGGAGACATCAAAGTGGCAGAGCTAGCCCTATTATTAAGAGCAAACTCAGCCAAAGGCAAAAAAGAGACCCAGTCATCCTGATCAGCAGACACAAAGCATCTTAGATAAGTCTCCAATGTCTGGTTTGTTCTTTCAGTTTGACCATTGGTCTGAGGATGAAACGCCGAGGAGAAAGACAATTGAACACCAAGTTTAGAACAAAAGGTCCTCCAAAATCTGGAAACAAACTGGACTCCTCTGTCAGACACAATGTTCTCAGGAATGCCGTGTAAACGAACCACGTGCTGAAGGAACAACGGCACCAATTCAGAGGAGGAAGGCAACTTAGGTAATGGCACAAGATGTATCATCTTGGAAAACCTATCACAAATCACCCAGATGGCGGTCATTCTCTGAGAAACAGGGAAGTCGGAAATGAAATCCATAGAGATATGGGTCCATGGTCTCTTGGGCACAGGCAATGGCATCAATAAACCACTAGAGCGAGAGCAAGGCTTGGAGTGAGAGCAAGTCCCGTAGGACTGCACAAATTCCCTGACATCACGAGACAAGGTAGGCCACCAAAAGGACCGACTAACCAAGTCTCTGGTACCAAAAATTCCGGGATGCCCAGCCAACGCGGAACAATGAATCTCAGACATCACACTCTTTTTCCACTGGTCCGGGACAAACAATTTTCCAACAGGGCAGCGCTCGGGCCTATCCTCCTGACACCCCTCCAGAGCAAGTCTCAAATTGGGTGAGATGGCGGAAAGAACTACACCCTCTTTCAAAATAACAGAAGGATCAGATAACTCAGGAGAGTCCGCAAGGAAACTCCTCGAGAGGGCATCCGCCTTAACATTCTTAGTGCCAGGAAGAAAGGAAACCACAAAATTAAAACGTGTGAAAAACAAGGCCCACCTGGCCTGTCTAGGATTAAGTAGCTTGGCAGATTCCAGATAAACCAGATTCTTATGGTCCGTAAGGACCACCACCTGATGTTTGGCTCCTTCCAGCCAATGTCTCCACTCTTCAAAAGCCCACTTCATGGCCAATAACTCCCGATTACCCACGTCATAATTACGTTCAGTAGGAGAAAATTTTCGAGAGAAAAATGCACAAGGGTTACTTTTAGAGGTCTCAGGATCTCTTTGGGACAAAACGGCACCTGCCCCAATTTCAGAGGCATCAACCTCCACCTGAAATGGCAGAGAAACATCAGGCTGCCGTAGAACAGGAGCAGAAGTGAATCTCTGCTTAAGTTCCTGAAATGCAGAGACTGCCTCAGGAGGCCAATTTACCACATCAGAACCTTTTTTGGTCAAATCAGTTAATGGTTTAACAATAACCGAGAAATTACCAATAAATTTACGATAAAAATTGGCAAAACCCAAGAATCTTTGAAGAGCCTTTAATGAAGTAGGTTGGACCCAATCACAAATTGCCTGAACCTTGACCGGGTCCATTTCAATAACAGATGGGGACAAAATGAATCCAGAAATGAGATCCTCTGTACGCCAAAAAGACACTTTGATCCCTTCACATACAAGCGCATTCTCTCTCAAAATCTGGAATACAGTTCGAACATGTTCCACATGAGAGTCCCAGTCATTGGAAAAAATCAAGATATCATCCAAATAAACAATCAGAAATTTATCCACAAAATCCCTGAAAATGTCATTCATGAAGGACTGGAAGACAGAAGGAGCATTAGTGAGCCCAAAGGGCATCACAAGGTACTCAAAATGCCCTTCAGGGGTATTGAATGCCGTCTTCCATTCATCCCCGTGCTTAATGCGAATAATTTTATATGCCCCGCTGAGGTCAAGTTTGGTAAACCAAGTAGCATTTTTCACCCTGGAAAACAGGTCAGAAATCAAGGGTAACGGATATTGATATTTCACAGTAATATTGTTCAAAAGACGATAATCAATACACGGCCTCAATGAACCTTCCTTTTTGGCCACAAAGAAAAAACCGGCACCCAAGGGTGAAGAGGATGGTCTGATATGACCCTTCTCCAATGACTCCTTGATATAAGACCGCATAGCATCATGTTCAGGTACAGACAAGTTAAAAAGGCGACCTTTAGGGAATTTACTACCAGGCACTAATTCAATAGCGCAGTCATAGCTCCTATGGGGAGGCAAGATTGCAGATTTACTTTCGCTAAACACATCAGAAAAATCAATCAAAAAGTCAGGAACATCCTGAGCCTGGGGGGAGGCAGAAAAAACAGGAGTATTGGTATTAACACATTGGCAGCCCCAACTGGTTACAGACACAGATTTCCAATCCAAAACAGGATTATGAGATTGTAACCAAGGGAAACCCAGTACGATAATGTCATGCAGATTATACAGAACCAAAAATTTACAGCTCTCTTGATGATCAGGTTCAACCCTCATTATCACCTGAGTAGAGAACTGAGGTTTATTCTCAGCCAAAGGGGTAGAATCGATCCCCAGAAGGGGAATAGACTTCCGTAGGGGTATCAAGGGAAACCCACAACGTTTAGCAAAATCATAATCCATCAGGTTAATAGCTGCTCCTGAATCAACGAAAGCCTGAGCAGAAAATGTGGACAGAGAGCATATCAGAGTAACAGTTAATAAAAACTTAGTCTGAACACTACCCAAGACAACTGAGCGTGCAAAACGTCTTCCCCGCTTAGGGCAGACCGAAATAGCATGAGAGGCATCACCACAGTAGAAACATAACCCATTGTGCTTCCGAAACTCATGACGCTGTGCCCCAGAAACCACTCTATCACACTGCATGGATTCAGAAGCAGGTTCACAAGGCAACACTATCCCACGCATACTTCTCCGCTCACGCAAACGTCTGTCAATTTGAATTGCTAATGACATAGAATCATTGAGACCAGAGGGGACAGGGAATCCCACCATAACATCCTTTACATTATCTGACAGACCCTTCCGAAAAAGGGCTGCCAAAGCGTCGTCATTCCATTTAGTCAGGACTGCCCACTTACGGAATCTCTGACAGTATAACTCAGCGTCATCAAGCCCCTGATTTAATGCCAACAAGGCTTTTTCAGCTTGATCAGTGGCATTAGGCTCATCGTACAATAACCCCAAAGCCTGAAAAAATGCATCAACATCACTCAAGACAGGATCCCCAGGTGTAAGGTAAAAAGCCCAATCCTGAGGATCGCCGCGCAGGAGAGAGATGACAATTTGAACCTGCTGCGCTGCGTTCCCTGAGGACTTAGTTTTAAAGCAAAAAACAATTTACAATTATTTTTGAAATTCTGAGACTTAGCTCGATCCCCTAAAAACAAATCTGGCATGGGAATCCTAGGTTCCACCACAGGCAACCTAGCAAGATGTGTAGCAATACTCCGAACCTCAGTGGCAAGCTGATCCACACGGCCAGACAACTGTGCAAACTCCATTGAGAGAAAAAATCCTCCCCAGCACCCAGAGATACAGAGGGAAAAAAAAAAACAACAAACAGAAAAATATCTCTGACAACTCTGACAACCGTTTTTTCTTTCACAATATTTTTCCCTTCTGTGAGTACCATACAATTTTAAATTTTGGGCCGGTGATACTGTTATGTTTCGGTAGCTGAGGAGTGCAGATAAAAAAGGCAATACACCAGAGCAGTTGGAATCTATGAGATTGCAGTACCCTGACTAACCACCACAACTAGAGGCAGCCGTGGAGCGTTCCTACGTTGGTCCTAGACGCCTCGTCACAGCCTGAGAAACTAGCTACACCTAAAGATAGAAAGAGGAAAGCTATCTGCCCGGAGCAGATCCCCAAAGACATAGAAAGCCCCCAAACATGTAATGGCGGTTAGACAAGAGGAAATACTGACACAGACAGAAAATAGAATGAGCAAACGTTGGGGCCCAAACTACCTAAATAGGAAAGGATAGGAAAGGTACTTACTGCAATCTCAAAAAACCCTGAAAAGCACCAACTCTACTAATTTCAAAAACACCTGAGATCACACGACCTCTACCACCTAAATTAGCTCTCTGGTGTAACAAAATCAAAACAGCAGCCACTGAAAAAACTGGAAAAAGTAAAATGCACAAACATCAGTGGCTGAACAAAACTGAGAGGGCAAAAGCCCCCGGAGGGGACCAGAAGGCCTCCACAGAAGTGCAGGACAAAATGCAAAAATCAAGCACAAAAACAAAAAGAAGAAAATGTCTTATCTGTTAGCAGGAGATGCAGACTCGACACAGCAGGCTACAAAGGAAACAGGAATCAAGGATTGAGACCAGAACAATAGATCACCGGCAACCCTGATGGGAAGGCAACTCCCTTATATAAGACCAGTCAGTAACACCTGATTCCCAATCCTCACAATCTTCACTGGGCAGACCAGTACCGCTTGTAACCACCAGAGGGAGCCTCTGCTCAGAACTCATCTCAAGCCCATTCACAACACACCAACCTCAGAAATCGCAGGTTAACAGCAGCTCAGATTAGAGACCAGGTCAATGCCACACAGAGTTCTAGCAGCAGACACATCTCTACAACAACTGTTAAGAGGAGACTTTGTGCAGCAGGCCTTCATGGTAAAATAGCTGCTAGGAAACCACTGCTAAGGACAGGCAACAAGCAGAAGAGACTTGTTTGGGCTAAAGAACATAAGGAATGGACATTAGACCAGTGGAAATCTGTGCTTTGGTCTGATGAGTCCAAATTTGAGATCTTTGGTTCCAACCACCGTGTCTTTGTTCGTCACAGAAAAGGTGAACGGATGGACTCTACATGCCTGGTTCCCACCATGAAGCATGGAGGAGGAGGTGTGATGGTGTGGGGGTGCTTTGCTGGTGACACTGTTGGGGATTTATTCAAAATTGAAGGCATACTGAACCAGCATGGCTACCACAGCATCTTGCAGCGGCATGCTATTCCATCCGGTTTGCGTTTAGTTAGACCATCTTTTTTTTTTCAACAGGACAATAACCCCAAACACACTTACAGGCTGTGTAAGGGCTATTTGACCAAGAAGGAGAGTGATGGGGTGCTACGCCAGATGACCTGGCCTCCACAGTCACCAGACCTGAACCCAATCGAGATGGTTTGGGGTGAGCTGGACCGCAGAGTGAATGCAAAAGGGCCAACAAGTGCTAAGCATCTCTGGGAACTCCTTCAAGACTGTTGGAAGACAATTTCCTGTGACTACCTCTTGAAGCTCAAGAGAATGCCAAGAGAGTGCAAAGCAGTAATCAAAGCAAAAGGTGGCTACTTTGAAGAACCTAGAATATAAGACATATTTTCAGTTGTTTCACACTTTTTTGTTAAGTATATAATTCCACATGTGTTAATTCATAGTTTTGATGCCTTCAGTGTGAATGTACAATTTTCATAGTCACGAAAATACAGAAAAATCTTTGAATGAGAAGGTGTGTCCAAACGTTTGGTCTGTACTGTACATTACACTATTATCCCTTAAGGTAATACACAGAATAGTGTAGCAGTACCTATATGACACACAAAATGGTAATACACATGAAGGGGGGCAATTTAGTGCTCACAGTTCTTAGATAGTGTATAGTGTTAGTATATGGTTACTAGTAGGGGTGACTGCTGTGTGGTAAGCTAGTGTAGGTGTTAGATTTAGTGAGAGGGATGCCCGAACTGTCCACAAAGGTTATAGGCCCAGGACACCCCAGCAGCCATGTAACTTGAAGTGAAGTGAAGTGAAGCCATCCACAGCACCAGAATAGTACAGCAGCAGGAGTTGTTGCACTCCTACGGCCCCCTCCGAGTCTCCTGGTATACTGGTCTGTCTCCTCGTAGTGCCTCCAGCCTCTGGACACTATGCTGACAGACACAGCAAACCTTCTTGCCACAGCTCGCATTGAGGTGCCATCCTGGATAAGCTGCACTACCTGAGCCACTTGTGTGGGTTGTAGAGTCCGTCTCATGCTACCACGAGCGTGAAAGAACAACAAACATTAAAAAGTGACCAAAACATCAGCCAGAAAGTATTGGTACTGAGATGTGGTCTGTGGTCATCACCTGCAGAAACACTCCTTTATTGAGTGTGTCTTGATAATTTACAATAATTTCCATCTGTTGTCTACTCTATTTGCACAACAGCATGTGAATTTGATTGTCAATCAGTGTTGCTTCCTAAAGGTACTGTCACACTAAGCGAGGTCGTTAACTAGATCGCTAAAGAGTCACCGATTTTATGACGCAGTAGTGATCTCGTTAGCGACGCAGCTGTGTGTGACATGTAGCAGCGATGTGGCCCCTGCTGAGGTGTCGTTGATCGCTTATGAACGTTCTGAGCCGTTTTTTGGTCGTTGGTGTCCCGCTGGTGAGCCTGAATTGCTGAGTGTGACACCCTTTATGAACGACTTTACCAGCGTCACAGGTGGGACTAGGTTTTCCCAACGACCGCAGAGGTCATTATACAGATCGCTGATCTCTGATGACATCTTTATGTTTGGAAGCTAACTAGCGACCACGTAGCGATCGCACTAGCGATCTCGCCAGGTGGTGTTGTTGTTGTGATCGCTGGTGCGATCGCTAAGTGTGACAGTGCCTTCAGGCTACTTTCACACATCAGGTTTTTACAATCAGGTACAATCCGTCAAAGTTTAAAAAAGACGGATCCAGCGCAGATTGTGAAAAACTGATGTGACGGATCAGGTTTTTAGACGGATCCGTCATGAACTTTTGGACCTTGAGAAATGCACTCTGAGCATGCTGGAATGAGAGAGAGAGAGAGAGACCAGAAACGCATAGTTCCAGGCATGCTCAGAGTGGAAAAACGGAGTTCGGTGACCGGATCCGTGTTTTTCCTGATCCGGCACCCATAGACTTCCACTGTAGCTAAAAGCCGGAAGCACCGCTTCAGGCGCTGTCCGGTTTTTTGCCGCACACAAAAAACCTTTCTAGAGACGTTTTTTACAGACGCCGGAATGAAAATTTTTGCCGGATCCGGGAAAAAACGGAAGAAATGGGAGACCGATCCGGTGCTAATACAAGTCAATGAGAAAAAAACAGATCCAACGGTACAAAAAAACAGATCTGGTTTTTCAAAAAATTGCCGGATCACGCCTGAAGGAAAAAAACTGATGTGTGAAAGTAGTCTTAGGCTTAGACAGTTTGATTTCACAGAAGTTCGATGTACTTGGAGTTATATTCTGTTGTTTAAGTGTTCCCTATATTTTTTTGAACAGTGTATATATATATATATATACAGTGCCTACAAGTAGTATTCAACCCCTGCAGATTTAGCTGGTTTGATAAGATGCAAATAAGTTAGAGCCTTCAAACTGCAAACGAGAGTAGGATTTATTAACAGAAGCATAAATCTTACAAAACAAAAAGTTATGTTGCTCAGTTGAATTTTAATAAATTTTAAACATAAAAGTGTGGGTCAATTATTATACAACCCCTATGTTTAATATTTTGTGGAATAACCCTTGTTTGCAATTACAGCTAATAATCGTCTTTTATAAGACCTGATCAGGCCGGCACAGGCCTGTGGAGTTATCTTGGCCCACTCCTCCATGCAGATCTTCTCCAAGTTATCTAGGTTCTTTGGGTGTCTCATGTGGACTTTAATCTTGAGCTCCTTCCACAAGTTTTCAATTGGGTTAAGGTCAGGAGACTGACTAGGCCACTCCAACACCTTGACTTTTTCCCTCTTGAACCAGGCCTTGGTTTTCTTGGCTGTGTGCTTTGGGTCGTTGTCTTGTTGGAAGATGAAATTACGACCCATCTTAAGATCCTTGATGGAGGAGCGGAGGTTCTTGGCCAAAATCTCCATCCCATGGATGCGGACCAGATGGCCAGGCCCCTTGGCTGAGAAACAGCCCCACAGCATGATGCTGCCACCACCATGCTTGACTGTGGGGATGGTATTCTAGGGGTCGTATGCAGTGCCATCCAGTCTCCAAACGTCACGTGTGTGGTTGGCACCAAAGATCTCGATCTTGGTCTCATCAGACCATAGAACCTTGAACCAGTCTGTCTCAGAGTCCTCCAAGTGATCATGAGCAAACTGTAGACGAGCCTTGACATGACGCTTTGAAAGTAAAGGTACCTTACGGGCTCGTCTGGAACGGAGACCATTGCGGTGGAGTACGTTACTTATGGTATTGACTGAAACCAATGTCCCCACTGCCATGAGATCTTCCCGGAGCTCCTTCCTTGTTGTCCTTGGGTTAGCCTTGACTCTTCGGACAAGCCTGGCCTCAGCACGGGAGGAAACTTTCAAAGGCTGTCCAGGCCGTGGAAGGCTAACAGTAGTTCCATAAGCCTTCCACTTACAGATGATGCTCCCAACAGTGGAGACAGGTAGGGCCAACTCCTTGGAAAGGGTTTTGTACCCCTTGCCAGCCTTGTGACCCTCCACGATCTTGTCTCTGATGGCCGTGGAATGCTCCTTTGTCTTTCCATGTTGACCATGTATGAGTGCTGTTCACAAGTTTGGGGAGGGTCTTAAATAGTCAGAAAAGGCTGGCAAAAGAGATCATTAATCCCCACATGTGAAGCTCATTATTCTTTGTGCCTGAACTACTTCTTAATACTTTAGGGGACCAAACAGAATTCTTGTGGTTTGAGGGGTTGAATAATAAATGACACTCTGAATTAACTTTTAACGTTTTTAAAAAAAAAAAAAAATTAAAACAAAAATATTTGCAGCAGTGCATTTCCCACTTCCAGGCTGATCTACAATACAAATGTCACAATGCCAAGTTAATTCCGAATGTGTCAACCAGCTAAATCTGCAGGGGGTTGAATACTACTTGTAGGCACTGTATATATATATATATATATATATATATATACTAGCTGAAGAGTCCGGCGTTGCCCGGGCATAGTAACAACCTGTGGTTAGTTATAACAAATTATAATGATTATATGCACATAAAAACATTTCACATCATATATTCAACACTACAGATTTGCAACACAAATTAACTAACGATTACCCAAGTATTGATAGTATTTTATTTTGAACTCATTCAAAAGCCTTTGATAAACAACATTTTTGCTTTTTCCTTTCGGTGCAAACATGATTCGATTTTTGGCAGTTCCAACTCTTGAACAGGCCATGTAAAATTGACCATAGGAAAAGCAAGGAGCATGGGCGTACCCACCGTGGGGCAGGGGGGGCCGTTGCCCCCCCTAGGAGCAGGGGCGCGCCGTGCCAAGATGAGGCCTGTAGCTGCATTCTGCCGCCCCCTCTCCCGTTCTCTGAGCGCCGGCTGTCAAATTGACAGCCGGCTCAGAGAAAGTGCTGCTGCTGCGCATCGCTGTGCAGTCACAGTGTGCTAGCATCTGACTCACTCCAGGCTCCAGCCAGGTGTCAGAGTCAGAGACGCTAGCATACAGCTGAGCTACACACACTCACATCTTGCTCCTCTGCAGTGCTCTGTGCCCTGACCGCCGCCGCAGGCACTTCCGCATCCATGAAGCGCCAGCAGCGTGATCAGGTCACATGATCACGCTGTTGACGTCACACGCTGGCTCTTCAGAGGCGAAGACAAAGGCAGTGAGGCAGCGGTTGGTGGTAAATGCTCCAGACGTGTAATGGAGCTGAAGAACCACCGAAGATTAACGGGGGACATGTGTGAGTGTGAGTGTATGGGGGGGGGGATTTTAGAGTGGGGATGGGGGGTTACTTTATGAGTGGGGGGATTTGGAGTGGGGATAGGGGTTATTTTATGTGTGGGGGGATTTGGAGTGGGGATGGGGGGGTTATTTTATGCGTGGGGGATTTGGAGTGTGGATGGGGGGGTACTTAATGTATGTGGGGGGATTTGGAGTGTAGATGGGGGTACTTAATGTGTGTGGGGGGATTTGAAGTGGGGATGGGGGATTTAATGTGTGGGGGGATTTGGAGTGGGGATGGGGGGTTATTTTAAGTGTGGGGATTTGGAGTGTGGATGGGGGGTACTTAATGTATGTGGGGGGATTTGGAGTGTGGGTGGGGGGGTACTTAATGTATGTGGGGGGATTTGGAGTGTAGATGGGGGTACTTAATGTGTGTGGGGGGATTTGAAGTGGGGATGGGGGATTTAATGTGTGGGGGGATTTGAGGGTACTGAAGAGCATGTATGTATGAGGAAACAGTATGGGGGATGGTTGCAGACAGTATGGGGATGTGAACGGGTGAATGTGTGTGGACACAGTATGGGGAGTGAGGGTGATGGGATGTGTGCAGACACAGTATGGGGAGTCAGGGGTATGTGTGAGCAGGCAGAATAGAGTGAGGGGGTAAATATATGAGGAGACAGCGTGAGGAGGGAGGGGAATAGTGTGAGGCGACAGTATATTGCAGATATTTTTATTCAGGAGCATTATAATGACTCTTCTGTCTTTAAGGGCATCGTGTGGAGAGTTGGTGCAGAAGAGCGGAGAAGATGGAGGTCTGCAAAGACGACTGTGGATGAGAAAACTCATCATAGGGTCTGGACAAGATGAAGAAAAGGAGAATGACTCCAGAGACGACGTCATCTATAAGGTACATTTTTTGTTCTTATATTTTACAACCTGAACGACCATGGCTTGCCCCCCCTAGTTTTGATCCTGGGTACGCCCATGGCAAGGAGTTTGCAACTCGATCCTTACAACTTTCAAGGACTGTCCCTTAGCCTTGTTAATGGACATTGCAAATGCCAGTTGAAGTGGAAACTGGAGGCGTTTAAAATCAAAAGGCAAATCAGATGGAATGAGTGGAATTCTTGGAATGAAAATGTCCTCTCCTTTGGCACATCCTGTTGCTAAGCTGTCTATCTAATCCTATCCTGTGATATCGACTGCTGAGCTGTGTATCTAATCCTATCCTGTGTGATACCGTCTGCTGAGCTGTGTATCTAATTCTGTCCTGTGTCATACTGTCTGCTGAAATTTGTATCTAACCCTATCCTTTGGGATACTGTCTCCTGAGCTGTGTACCTAATCCTATCCTGTGTGATACCGTCTGCTGAGCTGTGTATCTAATCCTAATCTGTGTGTTACTGACTGCTGAGCTGTGTATCTAATCCTATCCTGTGTGATACTGTCTGCTGAGCCGTGTATCTAATTCTGTCCTGTGTGTTACTGTCTGCTGAGCCGTGTATCTAATCCTATCCTGTGTGATACAGTCTGCTGAGCAGTGTATCTAATCCTTTCCTGTGTGATTCTGGGCTCACCCTGGGCACCCCCTGCAGTCTGTGTCAGAGGGTGGTCTGTGTCGGCACGGTAATAAATTATGTTATTTCCAGCTTTACAGAAGGACGATAACACCATAGAAACTATAAAAATAATAGGCTTCAATCTACAAGTAAAACTGTTGCTCATAGCAACCACTCACAGCTCAGCTTTCATCTTTTAAACAGCTCTGGTGAAATGAAAGATGCTTAGTGATTGGTTGCTATGTGGAGTTGGCGTGGCTTGATACACACACATGCACATATTTATATATATATAGATATATACAGTATATATGTATGTATTGTAGTGATAGTAAGACTTCACTATGCCTTTGTATGTGGTTTGAGGATCTGTGATGAGGTCACAAGAGCACATGACAGGTCATGTGCTCTGTGTTAGCTGAATGGCTGGTGTATATAAGTGAGCCTGCTGCTGACCACAGGTGTGAGTGGCTGGAGGTGTGGAAACCTCCAGTGTGAGAGTTCTGAGGAGACCACCAGTCTGGTTGCTGAAAGAGTGCTCAGTTAGAGTACCCGGACTTTATATCTGTTTTTGTTACTTTGTGCCAGAGAAGGCTGTTTTCTTTTCTGTTTTAAGGCAAGTTTATGAAGTTGTAATAAACTTGCTTAACCCCTCTCTGCCATCAGACGTACTATTCCGTCCATGTGACCCTGGACCTTATTCCCATGGACGGAATAGTACGTCATGGGCGATCAGCTGCGCTCCCGGGGGGAGCGCAGCTGATCGCCGCCGGGTGTCAGCTGATTATCACAGCTGACACCCGTGACTGTGTGTCAGGAGCGGTCACGGACCGCTCCCGGCACATTAACCCCTGGCACACCGCGATCAAACATGATCGCGGTGTACCCGGGGCACAGGGGAGGATCGCGCAGGCAGGGGGCTCCCTGCGCGCTCCCCTGAGACCCTCAGACCAGCGCGATGTGTCGCGCTGTTCCGAGGGTCCGTCCTCCCTCCAGGTCCCGGATCCAAGATGGCGCCGGGGTCCTGCAGGGAGGCGGCTTCCTCAGTGCCTGCTGAGAGCAGGCGCTGGGGAAGCCTGCAGCAGTGCCAGAGCGATCGCTGGTGTGACAGAGTGCTGTGCACACTGTCACACCAGCGATCTGCTAAAATACTGTGATGTCCCACCTGGGACAAAGTATAAAAGTAAAAAAAATAAAAATAAAAAGTGGTAAAAAAAAATCATAAAAAATATTCCCCAATAAATTCATTCTTTCCTGTAAATAAAAAAACCAAAACAATAAAAGTACACATATTTGATATCCCGGCGTCCATAACGACCCCCCTATAAAACTGTCCCACTAGTTAACCCCTTTAATGAACCCCTTAAAAAAAAAAAAAAGAAAACGAAGCAAAAAATCAATGCTTTATCATCATACCGTACTTGCGAAATGGTAAAGAGCTTTGACTCAAATAAAATGAGATATACTGTCACCTTCGTCGTCCCTCGCGAGAAAAGCTGTAAGGACGCGCTCTCTTGTCTCACTTCGACTTCTAGCCTGGGCCAACGAGTAATCCATCCACCCTTTGATAGTCATCAACACTCAAAACACCATATTTTCAACAACTTGTGTCTTTTATATCACAATATCCTCCCCCCACGCACCACAGTAGATCACACACACATTCACCCAATTCTCATCATATCTACTCATGCACCCATTGTAAATCCTCCTTATCTCAAAATCATATATATCTAGAACACCCAAGACACATACCCCCCCCCATAATCAACACACATCTCCTCCTACTCACCACACCCCACACCCCTCTACACCCCACACCTCTCACCACACCCCCCAATAATAGAACAGATTAGACTATCCCCCCTAAAGAATATCATTAAATATAATAGAAGAGAAGAGATATATACTTATATTCAAGACTCACCAGAACAGTAGAAATATATATAGATAGACTTAGATATATATACTAATAAGAAGATAAGATAAGAATTATATAGAGACTTAGAAACTAGACGATATATAGCATACGCGCGCACTGAGTATCATAAAGAGAGAAGACTCCTTTAATATACCTTTACCCATTCCTATTCAAAAAGATAAAAAACCCCCACACTCTCCAATTTTTTACATCTAACTTAAACATAAAATAAAAATATGAAGAAACTCCACCCCCCCCCCCCCCCCCCCCCCCCCCCACCCCCCCCCCCCCCCCCCCCCCCCCCCCTCCCCTATATATAGAGAAAGAACAGATAATACTACTCAACAACCACACAAAATTGTTGTCTAGCCTATGTTGTTTATATATTATATATTCTCTTCCCTGAATTGTGTGTCTCATAACGGTTCCCCCCCTTCCTCCCCTCCTTTCTCTGCGCTCTGCGCGCGGTAGCGTAAATGCTCATGCCGCACCAGCGCAAAACTAGTAGCTACTGTGTGTCCCTCGCGAATTTCGTTGGTGTATCGCAGTTCGCTGTGTCAGATGTCTGGTGACCCCGCGAGCCTAAGTGTGTTTATTGTCTAGCTACACGCTTGCACGCCAACTGATCTTAGCTTGCTGCTGTTCATCACCTTGGTGTGACTAGTAGATGAGTTCATAGCAGGAAGATCACTCGAGGAGCGACAAAATCAGTGTCTTTGTAATGAGATAAAAGAAAAGAATGATTTTGTCTGACGATTTGGTTGTACGGCTGTGATGCTGAGTAACGATTAGGCTTGACTGAGTGACTGTGCTACTACGAAACTTCCACTTGGATGTATTTACAGTAGCGCTCGACGCATCCACTGATCTATGCATCTGAAGCGAAGATAAGATTCCTCTTTGTAGGAGATCTCGAGCGTTTCTCACATGTGATCTTGTCTCACAGGCAAATCGCGAGCCGCGAACTTGCTGGTGGAGCTTCTACAGCTTGGGAATAACTAGGAGTCCTTACTTTTGGTGCAGCGTGTGTACTCACTGTAGTTGCGCGCGTAGTCTAGGCTGCGCTCTCTGCTATCAGTTATGCTGGACTTGCGATGCGCATCCCTCAGCCAACCTTATTTCCTTCTTCCTGCGACCTGCAGCTCCCCAGACGCGCCTATTCGGCTCATCATGCATTCAGTTAGACTAATACGCTTAAGAACGATCACACTGTAGATTGACCACGTTCTCTGCAGGATCCCATGCCTGAGTCGTGCGCCTGCATAGCATGTGAGGCGCGTCAACATCGTCTAGCTAGCACTAGTTGTGAGATCCCATGACTACCTGCGTGCGCATTCTTACTAAACTTAGTGCCACACGCGCAGCCTATAATTCGCTGGTCCAAGACGCAACTTCCTCGTGTCTTTCGTAAGACGAGTATAGCAATATTACTTGTGGCTGTTTTGTTGCCGCTTGTAAGTGTGATCAGATATACTGTACCATATTGGCTCGGCTGCGAAAAAATCACCTGTCTTCTTGATGATGATAGTCAGACTCTAGATGTTCCTCTCAAAGTCCAGGATTGTGATGATTGATCTGAACGTGACTGTCTCTGTTATGTACAGACTATAGGAAACGCTGACTTGGCTGAGTTCATATGTGCGCTACTATCGAATACTCTTATCGACGCGCGAGTCGCCTCCTGAGCATTGTGGACTGTGAACCCGCTTATTTGACTTGATGCCATAGAATACGGGACGGTCTCCGATCTTATATACTCATATGGGTGTTGGCGGTCGGGTGTACTCCCTGTTAGCGCATCGTAGGGCGTCTGCACAATTGTGAGTGGTTGCGACAGATGCGTGACGCCCCCCATTGAGTCATTCCATCAAGTTCGGTGCGATCCAAAGACGTCACTGGATTCCCTACCGCAATCCGATACAAGTCTCTTGCTTTAACCTTCTGTGCCACTCTGCCTGGATTTTTATTTGTGGCCTTAAATCTTGGGCACCAACCCCACAATGCATCTTTACGCCACTACAATCGTCCACCAATAGTACTCTAGTTTATGTTTATTAATACTCCTCTCGGAGCAGTATACTAGAGGATAGACTATCAGAATCGTACTTCTAGTGCCATTGTCAGTATTGGTATCAATGTCGATATATCTATGTTTGTGGCAATTTATCGTACGAGTCTCTTCGTCCCCTGTTTCGGCGGCTTCGTGTAGAAGAATAAGGGATTATTTCGAGGACCTGCTCGAATACTAATCTGACTCATATTGTTCATCAAGTTGAATATAACATAACTCCAATGCACGGACTTGTCCTTTGATTTACTCTCGCGCCAACCGACGCCACATCTATCTACGATCTAATATGACTTTAGTCTCTAGTATACGCATACCAAACCAACCCCCTCCATACCATCAACCAGTATCAGTTAGGTCTACAATAGACTCCGTGTATTGTAACATAAAAAACACAACCCAAATCTTATCAACAGCTTCATTTCCCGTGTATAACCACACATCTCAGGATGAAGTGAAATTGCCGCTGTTAGCGCGAGTCGTCAGGTTCTCCAACTACTGGGAGAGTGGGTTCGATCCGTCTCTCCACTGTGGGGTGTTTTACTCAGTTTGCGTTTATGGCAGTAGCTAGTGAGAGGACAGCAGTCAATCCAAGACATCTCGATCTGAGACTGCACTCACGCTAGACCAATTTGTTGTCGCAGTTGACTATCCCAAAACCCTGAAGTCATCCGAAGCAGACACAGATCCCGTCATTCCAGACAACTCCTCCTCTCCCCATCTCCTCACCCACTCTCATTCCTTATTAAACTCAATCCACATAATGTATTATAATTTCAGAAGATAGATCTCATTTACACTCTTACCCTCAACACCACCCAGTTCCCCCTACTTGAACAAATACTTCACTCCCTTCTAACCCCAATTCCACATACCCCATTACTACAACACATTAACAACCCAAACCTTTTCCAACACCTCTTCTAAACGCCATTGACTCCAACATCCCGCACCACCTATCCCAGAACTCATCTTCCCCCCCAACAACCCCCCACCACCCACCTCCCCCACTCCACCCCCAAAAATACTAACCCTCCCCCCCAACCCAATTTTTAACCACCCCCACTCCCCACACTATCCATACCATAACAGACATATATATATATAGATATTCCTACATCCCATACCACAATATATATATAAAACCCTAACACCCCCTACTTAAAACACACTCCTCCCATAATTACCTCCCCTCCCAACCTATACACCCCAATTTTACCTTATCTCAACCCCCCCCCCCTCCTACACTCCAACCAATTCCACCAACCACACATCCCAATACAAAAATTCACCATAAAACAATATCAAACAACCCATACCCATACCACAAACATTCACCAAAATTCATAATTACCTGCCCCACATTAAAAAACACTGAAATCCCCAAACCATACATTCACCAACCTCAAAAAAAAAATTAAAAATTATAATTAAAATATTTTTCTCCTTCAACCATAAAAATATGTGAAACTGAGATATGCTCTTATCTTTACCTTTGTTAGTATAAGGACCTATCAGAGCACTCCTGCTAAATTACTGAAGTGCCCCAGTCACTTAGATGTTGGGTGTCGATAGTGTGCACGAAAAGGACTCTGATAAGCCCTTCTCACGTTGCTCATAGCGGTGTTGCTCATGTATTGTCCCAAAATATGGGGCACTTGTGGGGGGGTTGCTCAAATGTTTACTGAGGACAAAACATCTACAGTGTAGAGGGCATTGTGTCTACTAACTATTAACTGATTAATACTACTGTGTACCAGAAGTCTCTGGCAGACTGTTCAAGCTCAATTACTATGAGAGATATCGCGAGCATTACAAGTATATCAAATTCCCTCAGTAGCATCTTGCCATGTCAGCACCACTCCTCCCAGTGGTGTCCCCCCCACATCTCAAGTGGCTGTCACTAGAAGTCAAGTGATGGTAGACGAAGATATTAGCTGATCAACTAAGAAGAGTATTGTGTGGCTTGAGAGTGATACTTAGTCTCTATCTGTAGTCACCAACCTTCTACTGGTGTCACAGATGTGTATACTTCTGTGGGACACACAGGGTAGACGAGCGATCAATTGTCAGCCAGAGCATAGTGCGAATGTGAAGTGTGCTGTCTGTTTTTTGAGTAAAAATAACATAAGTGCACACTCATGATTTCTGTGAATAAGTACTGAGATAGACGCAGTGTACTGTCAGGTCATTATGTAATGCTCTGTACTATTGGTGTGTCTTGTGCCACGACACTACTGGGGGTATCATAAGTCGACTCATCATGTACTGATACATATTTTCCGATCTTTATGAGACTTCCTAGCTTACTTGTAGGGGGTCATAGCTTCCAAACTTGCAGTGTATGTGTCACGCTGCGAGCGCGGATCCGCAACTCCAGTGGATGTCTCCCACAGCGCAAACAATGTCCTGCAGCCCGCATAATCCTAGACTGTATCAAAAGCACTGTAAACCGTTATGAAGATCGCCACATCCATGACATATAATGTAGTGTGCAGATTTCTTCGCTATAGATGTTTACCGCTGTTACTTTTCCGTCCTCTTGCAACACTAGCCGTGACCTCCCCAACCAGTAGACCCCCCAGTTGTCTACATCACATGTGCGGGTAGTGCTGCATACTCACGCGTCATAATTGGAAAACAACTTGGTTGAAAAAACGTAGTAAATGTGTGTTTTTACGCAAAAATTAAAGCCCGTTGGTCTCTGAAATTTCCGCGCTCTCGCGTCTTTAATATTACTTTTTCTTCCGCGCCGAAACCACCTCTCTTTTCTATTTTTGTCTCGCCTCACCTATTGGTGCTTGTGAAGTCTATCCTCAAATATCTCAGGGAAATCTCCTCGTTAATTCATAAATACAAATTGAAAAAATAAAGTCCTTGTCCCCACCTCTCTGTCTGGTGACAACTAAGACCTACAAACACATCCATCACGCCCCACAGCAGTCAACACAACTATTTTAATTAACCACTTTGTGTTCGATACTCCTCAGATTCTCAATACAGAAGATTCAGTGTAGATAGAAGCTCCCTTACCTCTAGGGGGTCTAGTTAATCCTAGAAGTATCGCGGATACGTTCAGCTTTTTTGGGGGGTTATCACTGTTAGGGCATATCAGGGCTTCTCACACACGAGCATGTGCGTGGTCCATCTTCAATTGATATCATCTCTTTTATTTTATACCCTGTGTCAAGATCAGTCTCGACAATCACCACTCCGAACTCTACCTGATAGATAAGAGAGAGTCCTATAATACACTAGTAGTGATAATAAGATATATATATATAAATATAAAAGATGAGATGATATAGTATTAGCAGAAATTCAGGCGAAATAGATACACACCAACTACAAGATATAGTATGTATATCTGATATGATGTTACTATGTGAAAAAGTTATAGTCATCACACGATCGTTTGAAAAGATATTTTTGTGGCTAAAGACGTGCATCTCCTCATTCACTCTAATGTGTTCTTCTGCTCTCTATATATTTCTATAATGTTATTGTTCTACACTGTGTCTAGTCCTCAGACAGATCTGCTTGTCCTCGCTCTGATATCTCCCCTATCTCCGCGCGACGCAGACAACTAGAGAGGGCTTATCTTTCCAGACTTTCAACCTCGGTGTCTCGCCCTGAGTGTCTATGAGCTAGTCGTTCAGGCGAAGTGCCGCTTGCCAGCTTTGATATAGACTATGCAGTCTAGCTAGTCTAGGGTATATTTCTGCCATGGTACATAGACGCCTCATCTAGTGCTTACTCCAATGTATCAAGTGATACGAATCCAAAAAAACCACCTTATCTACTCTAATTCCAATTATGTACACATATATGAGCTTTGTACTAAGTTCTATGTGTGATTACACTTATCGATCGATGACCTCTCAGGATACGTTCTCCCTATTGTGAACGAAGTCCAACTCACTTGTCTCCTTCCCTTAGTTCCCCTTCCCTAAATTACCCTCCATAACATTCTAAAAGAAATACCACCAATCTAAGGTGTCAACCTAGAGCTCTCTTCCGCTCTGACTTGAATAGTCTAGCTACTCTAGTAGCCGAGGTATATCAATGTCTGAGATCTCGCTATCTCCTAATCATATACATGTGTCTCGAGAAGTAGTCCTCTCCTGCTCTCTGTTAGCCCAAGCCCTACGCGATATTACTAAGTGTAATATGCAAAGTTTGTAACTCTCTGACATAAATAATATAAATCCCAACTCCCTCGTCATACGCCTCCATATCTTAGGTATATTTTTGCTGATATAGAATAACAACTTGATACACCGGCGCTCGAGTGCAGCTAGCTAGAGAGATACCCATGTTATATAATCATGTGCTCGTGCCTTCATAGATTATTTACGCATATGCACGCACGCAAAACTCTCATGTGTTCCTCACGCATCTAGACTGCTCGGTAAGGATCTGTTACGGTTGACAGCCTGCTTCCTCGATCAGCTTGCTCATGAACCTCTCTTGAAGCACGACAGTGCGAGACAAGATCTGTTAGTGCATCAGAAGACCTACTCTGTCGAGCACTCGTCGTGCGTCCCCGATCTAACGTCGAGCTCCTCACGTGGCTGAATCTACATCGTACCAGTCGTGGCGACACTTCCGCAGTGTCTGCTGGCGCTTAACTGTGTAATTGTGCTACAGTCTCGCTGCGCCATCGTACTCGCTTACACTGTCTACCTCACTCTCGCTACGTCCCCTCACACCACACTAGCGAGTATCACTCTGTCACCTATCTCTGAGTTCTCTAGTGCTACCATCTCATATTTCACTATCTAATATCTAAACTCGTAATCTGTCAGCAGCTCATGTCATGTATCGCACACTCGCCTCCTCTCTACGAGAGTCTGCTCACTGCAATCCTCAGACCTAAGCATTCACACCAGTAGTGCTCTCTCCACCGTCTCAATTCACGTCCACCTGTCGACTATCTGACTGTTATCTCTGTGCTGCTTCAGGACAGTGCCTGCATCCTCGACTCTCGACTACTAGCTGTACTCGCACTAGATGCCTTCCTCATAGATAGACCTCCTCGACCCCCGATCACTAGAGCTCTGGACAACGACACGCGGTCATGGTCTCCCATGTAGTGTACTCAGATCATCACTCCCCATCTGCGCCATACTCTTCTCTTAGGCTCATTGTGACACTGCGCCTCTCTGGGTTTGTGTCACATCAACAATCTCCCACACACTTCGGTCGAAGTCTCCCGCATCCTCTCCGGATCAGCAGCATAATGCCGCTCTCATCACGACTAGTTCAAATCACATCCCTAAAGTCCCACTTGTCCCCGTCGACAAGCGCCTTCTTCACGTCGAAACTCTCGCATGAACGCCCAATCAATCCCCAGACCACATTACCATCTCCTTCTCCCTGTGCCACCACTAGCGCCAGGAAGCTCTCCACTGATTCTCTATCATCATGTAGATAACGTCTCACCTGTTCCCTACGCTACATAATGTGATCACTCTGCCTAGTACTGCACGCGTACTAGCTAGAGATGGCTAATCTCTACCTATCTCACACTCGCGCCTCACCACTCATCATATTCTACAAGTATAACCGTCCCCTTGGATTGCCTGCGCACTCGCACCTCCTAATCTTACTCATCCCTCCCCGTACCTTCCTACTTTCACTTTTAGTCTGGAGATCGACTCCGCATGGACATCTCCACGCCACACAGTTAGTGACGCCCTCATCCTGCACTCACGGAGGACATCCGATCCGACCACAATATAGAACAGCGATAGAGCCCTCTCACGGTCATCATCCTCTCGTGCTCCTCACTGTCTGGCGCCACGACATGAGAAAATAGTACCCGTCATCAGTCCATCACGCAAAGCATCTCTAACAGGAGTAATAGCCATTCAACTCAATCGCGCATGCTTACACTCGCAAGAAGATTCCCATACTCAGAAGATAAACTACCCTGCCATCCCTATCACTGATCACAAGAGACATGCGCCAGCACATGAAATAACCCCCAATCCCAAAATGTCCTATAACCCCACAACAGTATGTACCTGATACCTTTCCTGTTATCACATGTAGCGATGTCGTCACATATCTTATTGCAGCATCAGTAGCGATCTGCAGATAGGACTGCATGACAATCTGGCTGGATATCGCTGGTGCAATCGCTCTGTGATCGCTTAGCTAGGAGTCCAAACACAACTCATCTAGCTGATGACTCCTTGTGATTCGCAGCTAAAGCGACATCTCATCACGCTGAATCTGTGGAACCTCTGAGTCCGACGTAGGCGGTCGACTGATCTACGTTGATGAGAAGATCTCATTCTGCCCAAGCCTGCAATGCTTGTTAAGTCTATCATAAAGGGATTCCAGTCGCATTTTTCGCTGGTGTTCTAGTGGCTCAGCCAGTCGCGATCGCCAATCAAGCGTGTACAGCCTGAGAAAATACGCATATGAAAGAAAAAATAAAGAAAGAAGTAAAAAAAATAAAAAAAAAAAAAAAAAGAAAAAAACAAAAAAAAAAAAAAAAAAATAAAAGAGAGATTAAATTAAACAAATAAAAAAATAAAAAAATAAAAAAAAAAAAAAAACAAAAAAAAAAAAAAAAAAAAAAAAAATAGAAGAAAATAAAAAAAAAAAATAAAACTAAAAAGAAAAAAAAAAAAAGAGAAAAAAAAAGAAAGAGAAACAAAAACAAATGTTTGGAATCTAGCTAGCGATCACATAGCGATTGCACCAGCGATCTCGCCAGGTTAAGTCGTGTCGTGATCGCTAGTGCGATCGCTAAGTGTGGCAGTGCCTTAAGGGGGGTACATACTGTGTGTGGGGGATTTGGAATGGGGATGGGGGGTTATTTAATGTGTGGAGTGATTTGGAGTAGGGATGGGGGAGTTATTTAATGTGTAGGGAGATTTGGAGTGTAGATGGGGGGTTATTTAATGTGTAGGGAGATTTGGAGTGGAGATGGGGGGTTATTTAATGTGTGGGGAGATTTGGAGTGGGGAGGGGGTTATTTAATGTGTGGGAGGATTTGGAGTGGGGATGGGGTATTAATGTGTGGGGAGATTTGGAGTAGGGATCGTGGGTACTTAATGTGTGGGGGGATTTGAAGTGTGTATGGGGGGTTATTTAATGTGTGGGGAATTTGGAGTGGGGATGGGGTTATTTAATGTGTGGGGAGATTTGGAATGGGGATAGGGGATTTAATGTGTGTGGAGGGATTTGGAGTGGGGATGGGGGGATTTAATGTGTCTGGGGGATTTGGAGTGGGGATGGGGGGATTTAATGCGTGGGGGGATTTGGATTGGGAATGGGGGATTTAATGTGTGTGGGGAGATTTGGAGTGGGGATGGGGGGATTTAATGTGTGTGGGGAGATTTGAGGACACAAAATGAGGGCATGTATGAGGAAACAGTATGGGGATGGGTGCAGACAGCATAGGGAGCGAACGGGGAATGTATGTGGACACAGTATGGGGAGTGAGGGTGATGGGATGTGTGCAGACACAGTATGGGGAGTCAGGGGTATGTGTGAGCAGACAGTATAGAGAGTGAGGGGGTAATTATATGAGGAGACAGTATGGTGAACAGGGGGGATGTCAGAGGAGACAGTATGAGGAGGGAAGGGAATAGTGTGAGGTGACAGTATGGGGGGAGAAAAGTGAGTGGGCACAGAATAGAGAGTGAGTAGTGGGGGTGTAGCATGGGGGGACAGTGTAAGGGTACATCCAGGAGGGGACAATATACCAAGGAGAGGGAGTGTGATGAGATGGTACAGTATAGAGACTGGGCCCTATAGGGAGGACACAGTGTGAGAGGACAGTGTGAAAAGGGGTCCCAGTCTGGAAAGGAGAGGTCAGTGTGAAGAGCATGTACCAAAAGAGGGACAGTGTGGGGGTCATATTTTGTGCAGACAATATAGTGAGGGGCAATCATTTATTCAGGGGCTCAGCGTACTGCAGATATTTTTATTCAAAAGCATTATAATGACACTGCTATCTTTAAGGGCATCGTGTGGAGATTTGCTGCAGAAGACCAGAGAAGATGGAAGTCTGCAGAGATGGCTGTGGATGAGAAAACTCATTGTGGGGTCTGGACAAGATGAAGAAAAGGAGAACGACTCCAGAGATGACATCGTCTATAAGGTACCTGAGTGTAAATATTATATGTGAAACTGACTTATTCTCATGTTTTTATTTATGTTAGGAGCATTAAAGGGGTTGTCCAGATTTGTGCTGAGTCTGCAGTCATTCTATGTGACTGCAGACTTCTGAATTCTCACAGTGCTCACTGAACGCTGTTAGGATTCTCTTGTGCTGGTGATTTACATACATGCGGTCACATGCTGACTAGACATGTGTGGCCTCACTCAATGAAAATGAATGGAGCGAGACCGGGCAGGTCTAGTCGGAATGTGGCCAGAAGTATATAAATCACATTCTTGTGCTGACATGACCGTCCACTCTTGCCACCGGTAAAGGAGAATCCTAAGGCTAAGTGCACACGTTTAGGATTATTTGCGTTTTTTTCGCGGTTTTTTGCGGCAAAAAACGCATGAATAAAGCATCCTATTATTTAGAATGAATTCCGCAAATATTGTGCACATGGTGCGTTTTTTTCCGCGAAAAAAAAAAAACGCATCGCGGAAAAAGAAGCAACATGTTCATTAATTTTGCGTAATTCTAGCGTTTTTCCCGCTACATTATTGACCTAGAAAGTTCAGGGGAAAATCGCGGTAAAAACACGCAAAAAACGCACCAAAAAATTCTGCACACATTCCTGAACGTGTGCACTTAGCCTAAAAGTGTGCAGTGCATTAGTTGTGAGAATTCAGAAGCTGCAATGTCAGGATTCAGCTCTGCAGGTTCCAGTAGTCATCACATGGACACTTCACTCATATGTGATTTTCATACTTATGGTCCTGTGACAATGAGCTTCTCTTCCTGCTTCTCTCAGTTTTTCACTGAACATTGAGAGCATTAGGGAGAGCAGCTCGTCGGTACATGACTAAGTGTGCAAATCGCATCCCCGGGTGCCAGATACACCTCTGGGTCCAGTAGAAGGTGGTGCTCGCTTACAGTTACTCAGTCTCTCTTGTTCATCTCACTACACTACCAACAAAACACTTATCCATTGAGACTTGTGGGGTTATGTAATATTAGGGGAATTTTAAAGTCATTTGGTATTGTAATAGTTAAGCTCAAGTCTTCAGGATTTTTGTTAAATTAACAAAATGTTACACAATGTTTTGTCAAGTAAATTTGACACTTATGTCAAGAATTAGCACTCTAGGTTTCAAGCCACCAGCACAAAATTAGTGAGTTTACAATCTTTTTGTTATTTTTTAAAACTAGCACTTGATAGTAGATCTCTTTAAAAAGTATTAAAGGACACCCACTTTAATAAAAAAATAAATAAATTAAAAATCTGATTTGCCATAAAGGAATGGCACTACTATAAAAATCTTGCTGTCACAACATCCATATTATCCAAAAATACTTTTCTTTTTATGCAACAAGATGAACATTAGCAAAAAATTCTATGTCATAGATGTAATATTGTGTCAAGGAAGGCTGTGTCGCTTGGAAATCTCCTGTCACCAAGTTTATACACTAGTAACTCATTTCTTACCACATGGCTTCTAATAAAACCTACTTATGTATAGCTTTAAAATGGTATAGTACAGGCAATACTGCCTCTAGTGTTTAATACAGGACATGCAGACAATATTTGTAACTGTTTATTATCCCCAATGTAACATTGTGTTTATCTATCACTACCAGCATAGAGACAACAGTAATAATTTCCTTCATCTACTGACTGAACTTTGCTGATGGACAGGACCGCTGATGCTCCAGATATGGATCCACTGAATCGATCTGATACTGCTGATGGCCTGCTGTTCTGGTTACTGCTTGTGCTGTAAATTAAGGGTTTAGGGGGACTTCCAGGTGTCTGGTAGTACCAAGCTGGATAGTTACCCCCAGTTACTGAACCCCCACTTCTACTACAGGTGATACGAACACTCTCCCCAGTAGACGCTGACACTGAAGCATCCTGAGTCACGGTAAACTGAGCTGATGCACCTGAAATGGAAGAGAAATAAATGTTACACTAGAGAAAGTGACTGTCCTGTAATCTGTCTGTGCTGAGATGTGGATCTTACATGCACAACACAAAATGAGTGAGATGAGGAGGCAGAACCAGGACATGGTGCAGGAGATGTGTTCTGTGCTGGTCAGATAGTCACATGGTGACTCCCTTATTCTTTTATGAGCCCAGAAAGTGGAGGAAGGACCTTACTATGCAAATAATATCATATATACTGACAGGAATATCTTAAGTATCTTGTCTCCCTAGATTTAAAATAATTAAGCTATGTTAATTTATTTACTCATTGCATGTGTTGATGTGTGGCCCAGCTATGTAAGGCACACATAAAATCCAGGAGAGTGCACAGGAAGGTAACAGCAACGCTTGATATGCATTCACTGTCACTCACACTTTCAGACACACCCATCTGAGTTATAAGAGGGAGTGACACGTAGCAGAGGGGGTTCAGTCAAGCTCAGGAGGGAGAGGAGAAGAGTTCATTCATAGTTCAGTCTGTTTCCTGTCTGAGTACAGGTCAGATCAGTCTCAGTCCAGTCTGGACTTGGAGGAAACTGAGAGCTATGCAGCGAGCTCTGGAGTAAGCTGACATTTTCCACAAAAGCCACAAGTGCTTATGTTAAGAGCGTGAAGCAGGGCGAAGGGCGCAGTGGAGAAGTTAGAGAAGTGCAACAGGTATTGGATTACCTGCACTAAATTGCCGGACACCGGGGTCCGAAGCGTTGCTACAGTTTCAAGCTTAGTAACAAGAAAACCGGAGGCATCTGGACTACAGGTCGCAGAGAGCAGCCCTAAGTGTCAATACGTAACCGGAGTCAGGGAGAACGGGGACTTTGAGTCAAGTGCACGACAAAAGTAAGGACTTAGTTTTCACCACTTAGAAGGCTCCACCACAATGTTGGCCGGGCAGTACAGCTATTGAGAAAGCTGGAGATTCAGAGTTAACTTCGCTTCAGGCAAGTTGGACTCACATGTATTGGAAGTTAAGGAGGCCTCTAACCTGCTCAGCGGTTACCCGAATGTGCACTCTCCACCCCGACCAGCTCCCTGGGACCTGCTTGAACCATCTACTAGTAAAAGGTATGAAAAGAAGCTGCATTGTGTGTGACTGAATTCTTAGCTACACCCTGCATCACCACCATAGACTTCCAGGGACCAGTCTCACCTGTGGGAGACTTACCACCCAGCTGCCCCATAACATCCCCTGTGAAGACCCTTATAGCAGCGCTGGTCCAATTGACCAGATACCACAGGTGGCGTCACGAACTACCTATCCTAATAATCCCCTGTAAAATATCCCCCATTCACGACCGCCAGGGCCACGGACCGAGCCACCGCTACCAGTGACAACTCCCATAGATTTCCATCGGCTCGGCTCCGAGTACCCCATAGCCCTGGTATCCACAATTGTGGTGCGTGGTCGAAAAACTTTGGCGTCACGAACAGGATACGAAACCTTGCAATTGTGAGTCCTGTGTGCCTATGTTGAACTGTTTGGTGAAAAAGACTGTTTGCTGTATTTGGCGCCAAATTCCGCCATTTTACCGCCATATTGGCGCCCTGAGGCGCTGGTGAAGAAGGTGGGCGTGCATTCGTGGGCGTGTACCCCCCCTGTGGCGCGAAAGTTATGGCCGCCCTCTCCAAAGGCTACTATAATGTGCGGTCCTGCCCCACTGCTAAAGAAATCCGCCTCCTCTTCATCCTCTATGCGAAGAGGAGGAGACGCAAATCCCGCCTCCACGGAAGAGACCAGATTGTTCGAGATGGAAACTACAGTCTGGCCTGGGACGAGATGGCGGAAGGACAGGAGAATCTGTGCAGAGGACCGGAGGCATACCGGCCCTGCTCCCCTGAAGATGTACGGCCTGTGCCAGAGCTGTCCCGGATCGGACACTAACCCCGCCATACTGGAGCTGCGGAAGGAGAACACGGAGCTAAGAAGGAAGCTCCAGAGTCATGCAGATTTAAAGGAGACGGAGAAACACTGGCGTGCCCAGACACAGCGGCTGCTGTGGGACGCAGTGTTCTCTCCCACAAGCATAACGCCGTCTCCTGATTTCCCAAAATCACTGCTGAAGAAGGCTGAGGGACGACCGGAGGCTGCCACCAAAAGTGCTGTACCTGATCCCACCGATGCGGAGGTGGAGGCGAAGGAGGCTGAGGAGGTTCTGCCCGGTCCGGAGTGCCAGTCAGGCCAGGAGGCCACAGCAGAGTACGGTTCCCAGTGAGATCACCGGAGGGGTCCCAGCCGTCATTGCCAGAAATCGACTGGGATGAGATGGAGCGTCTGGACGACGTGACTTACGACCTCCAAACCGGAAATGCCTGGCAGTACTGTGAGAGAGTGAGACAGCAGCAAGAGGAAGAAAGAAACATACAGCGGTCCCGACAAAAACAGCACGAGGAGTTCATCGCTGATAAAGAAACAGTCCGCCGAGACAAAGGTACCCGACGGGAACCGCGGCGGCAGGGGTGCGTTACTGAGTTTCAGCTCCGCAAGGGCTGGGGCTTTATCCGCGAGCCGGGCCTCTATGCAGGGGTCTTCGTGAGCCGCCGGGACGTGGAGTCCCACTTACCAATCGGTCATCCTGGGAGGGACCTGATAAATGGGGACATAGCGAGCTACACCCGTCACTGGGGTATGAAGGGGTGGTATGCCCTGAACGTCTCCATCGTCAGTGACCCCGTCCCCGACGCCGGTGCCGAAGCGTCTCAGTCCCGAGCTCCCACCGCACCAGGCCGTGCCCCGGCATCGCCCCCTGCATCGCAAACAGCGACCTGCCCTGCATCGCAAACAGCGACCTGCTCTGCATCGCAAACAGCGACCTGCTTTGCATCGCAAACGGTGACCTGCTCTGTATCGCAATCGGCGACCTACGCTGCATCGCAATCGGCGTCCTACAAAAAGAAAGAACCCGTTGGGTCCCCTATTAAAATGAGAACTGTGGCTACGCAAACGTTGATATCAGGCCATGACTTATTCGTAATGAGATCAAAAGAGCATCGCGTCGTTCCAGCCCCAGGAGTGGAAGACGTCATTGAGAGTTGTAAAAGTGAAGACCGGTAGGACCCAGACAGGGGTTTACCGTATCCAAGAATTGTAAAAAGTTTGAAGAAATTTTGCAGAGTTGCACTTTATTGATAAGTATGATGATGTTTTACATATTGAGTAGAATACCCGGCTGGGTACAAGGAAAGAGAATTTGAAAAGTTAAAAAGTAATGTGTTGATTACATAGTTGCATAGAATACCGGTTGGGTAAATACAGTTAAATTATAATGTGAATACTTGAAAATTGTATATATATATGTGTCTTTAACCATGCTCATGGACTGAGAGGCTGTGGACTGTGCCAGCCCAAGAACTTGTCTTGTAAATAGTTGCGCTATGGTGCATTATCTTGGTTTTACATGAAACCTAACTACCACAACTACCTCTGAAGAAAAACCCGTATGGTGGGCCTAGAGTGAGGTCTGCAGTCAGAAGTCCTGCAGCCCACCCAGGACCCACGTGGGAGGTTTTTGGTGCGGGTCCTCCACAAGTATCCTGTATTTATGAGCATGTCTTGATATTTTGATACTTTTGTATTCTTCATTGTACAAATTGTAACGTTCAAGAAGCCTCACCTCCCGGATGGGAAGAGTTAAAATGTTTATGTTAATGCAACACAAAAATGTTTTTCTTTTCTCTTTTACAGCCCGGGAGTGCTGTGTTTAACCAAGGGGGATGTGTGGCCCAGCTATGTAAGGCACACATAAAATCCAGGAGAGTGCACAGGAAGGTAACAGCAACGCTTGATATGCATTCACTGTCACTCACACTTTCAGACACACCCATCTGAGTTATAAGAGGGAGTGACACGTAGCAGAGGGGGTTCAGTCAAGCTCAGGAGGGAGAGGAGAAGAGTTCATTCATAGTTCAGTCTGTTTCCTGTCTGAGTACAGGTCAGATCAGTCTCAGTCCAGTCTGGACTTGGAGGAAACTGAGAGCTGTGCAGCGAGCTCTGGAGTAAGCTGACATTTTCCACAAAAGCCACAAGTGCTTATGTTAAGAGCGTGAAGCAGGGCGAAGGGCGCAGTGGAGAAGTTAGAGAAGTGCAACAGGTATTGGATTACCTGCACTAAATTGCGGACACCGGGGTCCGAAGCGTTGCTACAGTTTCAAGCTTAGTAACAAGAAAACCGGAGGCATCTGGACTACAGGTCGCAGAGAGCAGCCCTAAGTGTCAATACGTAACCGGAGTCAGGGAGAATGGGGACTTTGAGTCAAGTGCACGACAAAAGTAAGGACTTAGTTTTCACCACTTAGAAGGCTCCACCACAATGTTGGCCGGGCAGTACAGCTATTGAGAAAGCTGGAGATTCAGAGTTAACTTCGCTTCAGGCAAGTTGGACTCACATGTATATGGAAGTTAAGGAGGCCTCTAATCTGCTCAGCGGTTACCTGAATGTGCACTCTCCACCCCGACCAGCTCCTGGGACCTGCTTGAACCATCTACCAGTAAAAGGTATGAAAAGAAGCTGCATTGTGTGTGATTGAATTCTTAGCTACACCCTGCATCACCACCATAGACTTCCAGGGACCAGTCTCACCTGTGGGAGACTTACCACCCAGCTGCCCCATAACATCCCCTGTGAAGACCCTTATAGCAGCGCTGGTCCAATTGACCAGATACCACAGGTGGCGTCACGAACTACCTATCCTAATAATCCCCTGTAAAATATCCCCCATTGCACGACCGCCAGGGCCACGGACCGAGCCACCGCTACCAGTGACAACTCCCATAGATTTCCATGGGCTCGGCTCCGAGTACCCCATAGCCCTGGTATCCACAATTGTGGTGCGTGGTCGAAACATTTTCATATACCATATTTTTGGGACTATAAGAAGCACCTGACCATATCATGCACCCCAAATTTTGGGAAGGAAAAAAAATAGTTTTATTGTTAAATTGGGCATCTGTCTTATAGTCCAAATTTAGCTTTCCAGATGGGCAGCGATGGTGGATCGGGGTCACCATAGACAGGGTCGCTGTTGCAGGAAGCCGGCAGTGGCAAGAGCGGTGCTGCGGGCCCTGTGCTAGGAGGAGGGTGTGTCCCGGAGGTGTGAGGCTGCGAGCCATGAGCTTGAAGAAAAGGAGCCGTCGCTCTGCACTTTGATTTCCTGGTGGTGGGCTTAAGAAAAATGGGCAGCACAGATTTAAATCTCGGCTCAATGATGAGGACTGCAGAGGACTGTGGTTCCCCTGTATCCACAATTGGGGTGTGCCAACTTAGTTGTAATCAGGGTTACCTGGTTAGAGACCCCCTGAGATGTTTGGCCCACCCGAGCCAAACCCTTAGCTACGTCTCTGGGCCACATCCATCTTTTCAGTGCTACTTTATCAGTTCGGATGATATTAATTATAACAAAAACACAGTGTAGACCTCTCAGTCACGGAAATAAAATTGCAGCATAAATTGACTACACAAGCCAGGGATCACTGATTTGCTTCCTCACTATCCATGTGACATCAGCGCTGTAGACAATAGCAGTCACACGGTGCAGCACCATATACTCAGCAATGGACCTGGAAAGGGTTAGAAAAGAACAGCAAGTTTTTTTTTAAAAAACAAACTCAAGTTGGGAGACAGGGGTTTTTCCAAAATCGGAAAACCCATTTAATCATTCCTTAATGATCATATTATTCCTTCCGTATTTCTCCCCTTCCATAGCACGTTTCAGATATAACAGTATAGTGTGTATTATCTCATCCAGTAAGATACAAAGATGTCGAGAAGTAGGATATTGCTACTGTACAATGCCAATGCAGGTACACCACTTTTGTCCGGAGCCAAAAGAAGCCTCAAAACAGTGGAAACATCCCACCTCCCAGGGACCCAAAAAGGCAAAGGTGGTTCCATCTGCTGGCGATGAGTCGCACACGGTACCAGGGCTAGGGGTACTCTGCACCGAGCCCGTTGATGTCTATGGGGAATGTCACGGATAGCACAGCTCGGTCCGTTGCCCTGGGCGCTCACTCTAAATGTGGGATATTTACAGGTGACTTGAATATGGATATGGGGATTCGTGACGCCACTTGTGGTATCTGATCAGAATGACCAGCGCTGCTATGCAGATCCACTGGAGGGTTAATATTGTGCAGCTAGATGTTAAGCCTTCCACAAGTAAGGCTGATTCCTCCAGGGCAGATAGATGTATAGGAATGCAGGACAGATGGGGACCCGGCAGTCAGGGACAATAAGGGAGACACACACATAAGTCACTTTGGTACCTTTACTGTAGATATTGCAGGCACTTCCCGGAGTACTGTAGGGTGAAGGATGCACATCCAGATTCCTCCACTGGTAGGTGTGTGGCCTCCTGTCCTCTGCCTTTTTGTAATGTAGTCTTGGCCTGCATGTAGCTGGGCCTAGCTTAGTCTCCGTCTTGTACCTGGCTGATCTTGTGATTGGACCTTCTCACTGAAAGTACACAGTCTCTGCTTGCAGGGCCCTGCTTGCCAGACTCTGTCCTCCTGGTCCTGCTACGTATCAGCTCTGTGGTACTCCTGGGACTTGTAGTCCTCCAGGAACTCCGGTGTTCTCCTAATAGGTTGTGGAGATCCCTATAGGCTCGGACCCCGGTGTTAGGTATTTCTTGCTGAGATGAGCTATTAAGGCTCCTCTGTCACATTAACTTCCACTCGCCTTCGGCCTACCTGGATCCTCACACGATCACACACACTGGCAGTTGGTGGGCTGCCTCTTCGCCGCTCTCTAAGCGTTGGCACGCTTTCTGCTGAGCTATACTCCTAGATTCAGCTCTGACTAGGCTGGAGTGATTTCTCTTTCACTCTTACTAGACTCCACTTACTTGGAACTGAATAGCTCTGCAGCCTCTCTGAGGTGACTGAGCTGCACTGGGCTGCTCTGCTCTCTGACTGAGCTCTGACTGAACTCTCCTAGCAGACTCTAACAAAACTGAAACTAAACTTCTTTTTATATGCCTTACACAGCTCCCTCTGGTGGTCTTTAGGGTAAGCTGTACGTGTGTGTGTGTATAATGACCTCTAGTGGGATCTTCTTTCAGTGCACCCTTCTGGGAGATATGGATTCAGTCACAGCTGGGCTCCACATTCCCCCTAGTAGAACTCAGCACTCCGGGGCTGAAATACAAAAACAAAGAACAATAACATTTTATAAGTAACTCTTCCTTTACAGGAGGTAAGGCACTCTTGAACTGTTGCATAACGGTAAGTAAACAACTATGTACATTAGCACAATGAGGGGTTGAGGAATGGAGCAACCATAAAAGTCCCAGTCTCTTTTGGAAAAGGATGCTCAAAAGGGGTAGAGAAAACAAGCAAAATAATGTCCATTCTTCTTGTTTCAATTTTTAAGGGGAAAAATAGGTCAATAAATAGCAGTATTATAAAGGCATATTATAACAATATATACATTTATATACAGTGGTTCTTGATAATTAATTACATGGGTTAAGTCCTACTCTCTGTACCTAACAGGTAATTGCCCTCTTGTTATGCGTACTGACCTACGTGGTGTAGTGGTAGGTGAGGTGTCAGTTACCCTGTTATCCCTGCGTGCAGGTAAGTTGTAGTACTGCCTTAGCCTCTCTAGGGATCTGGCAAGTATACTGGGAGCTGGATGAACTGGCTCGACTTCTGCAGGGGATCCTTCTTCCTGAGATTCAACTTCTTGGGATTCCGCTTCTTGGGGTGCTTCTTCTTGGGTTCTGCTGGAGCAGGTTCCTCTGGAACTGACTCTACTGCAACAACTGGTGCAACTGGATGTAGAGGTTCTTCTTGTGGTTGATAGAATTGAAGCATGGGAATGATTACAGCTTCTCCAATTCTGGGCCAATCCGCGGGGAAATCTCCTAAGTCTGTATGTATGACTGATTCATCACGCTTTTCCTGATTGACAACAGGTTCTTCTTCCTGAAGCTTTAATGGGTTTGGACACAACTTTAGGTGATCTCGGGATACAGTTGCAGTCGTTCTTCCTCCATCCTTGCTAATTATGCACTTTTTCTTGTTGTCAAACCTTGAATCCTGTATGATGTAGGGCTCTCTTTCCCATTGATCGTCGAGTTTGTGTATCCTCTCTTTCTTTTCAGTACGACTTCACCAGGTGCGAAAGGTTCAGCTGGCGCACTTTTGTTGTAGCGATCTTCTTGTTTATCCCTTACTCGATTGAGACTTTCTTCAACGCAGGCTTGTACTTTTCTGTACTGTTCCTGTCTGTTTGTGTCCCAGTCTTCAGTAGTCACGACTGCTTCTGGTTCTACAACTCCAAGCTCCAGATACATGGGCAGCTTTCCTGGTCTTGCCCGCATGAGGTAGGCTGGGGTGCAGTTGGTGGAGCTCACAGGTATGTGATTGTACAGATCTACCAAGTCAGGTAGTAAGTCTGGCCACCGATTTCTCTCTTCAAGTTGTACAGTCTTCAGCAGGTCAATGACGATGTGATTCATCTTTTCACAGAGACCATTGGTTTGGGGGTGGTACGATGTGGTTCTTATCTTCTTACACCCGTACAAGTGACAGAACTCTTTGAACAATTCAGCCTTGAAAGCTGGGCCTTGGTCAGTTAGCACCTGCTCAGGATATCCGTGTGGTCTGCAGAAATACGCTTGGAACGTCCTTGCTGCTGTCTCTGCTGTCAGATCTTTGACAGGGGCGACCACCAGGAACCTGGAGTAGTGATCCACCATAGTCAGGGCATAGGAGTATCCTGACCGGCTGGGTGACAACTTGACATGGTCCAGGGCCACGATCTCCAAGGGACGAGTCGTCTTGATGGGTTGCAGGGGTGCCTTCTGACTGAGGTAGTCCTTTCTTCTGAGGCCACAGGGTCCACAGTTCTGGCACCACCTCTCAATGGAGCTGCACATTCCCACCCAGTAGAAGCGACACTTCAACAGGGTCTCCAGCTTCTTCCAGCCAAAGTGTCCCGCTTGATCGTGGTAGGCTTCTAACACCATCTGGATGTCTGCTCTGGGGACTACTATCTGCCATACCATCTCATGGGTCCTTGGGTTGACGTACCTCCGGCACAGCTTCTCACGGTAGATGAACAGCCGGCTTCTTTCATTCCACAGCTGCCTTGCTTGTAGAGGCGCGTCCTTCTCCAAGGAGGAACCTTCTTGAGTTATCAGCTCCTTGATTCGGCTGACAACTGGATCGCTGTCCTGAGACTCCTTCCAGCTGTGGTGAGGTAAAGGATTCAACGTCTTACCACGCGGCCTCCTGCTGGCTTGTTGCTCGTGGATCATCCCATTCCTGTGAAAGGCAGGTAGTTCAATCTCTTCCAGATCATCCACTTCTTCTTCTGTGTCCGATTCATGAGGCATCCTGGATAGGGCATCAGCGTTGGCATTCTTGCGGCCCGCTCGGTACTTGATTGTGAATTGGTAGTTGGACAGCCAAGCCATCCATCGTTGTTCCATGGCTCCCAGCTTAGCTGTTTCAAGATGCGTCAAGGGGTTGTTATCAGTGTAGGCAGTGAACTTACTGGAGGCTAGGTAGTGCTTAAACCTCTCCGTGATGGCCCAGACCAGTGCCAGGAACTCCAACTTGAAGCTGCTATAGTTCTCTGGGTTCCTCTCGGTCGGGCGGAGCTTACTGCTTGCATAGGCGATGACTTTCTCCAGGCCATTTTGCTTCTGACTGAGGACAGCTCCCAATCCCTCATTGCTGGCATCAGTATACAGCAGGAACGGCTGGCTGTAGTCAGGATAGGCTAGGATCTCATCACCTGTCAGGATCTCCTTCATTTCCTTGAATGCTTCTGCCTGTTCTTTACCCCAATGGAATGGAGAATTTCTGCTTTTGAGGGACTGCCCCACCAGGAGGTCTTGCAGAGGCGCTGCTTTCTTGGTGTAATCCTTCACAAACCTCCGGTAGTATCCTGTCAGTCCCAGGAACTGTCGCACCTCCTTGAGATTTTTCGGCTCCGGCCATTTCTGGATGGCGGTGATCTTCTCAGGGTCTGGCGCTACTCCTTCTGAGCTGACAATATGTCCCAGGTACTGTACCTTTTGTTTGAGCAGATGGCACTTTGAAGGCTTCAGTTTCATCCCATACTTGGACAGTGACTCGAATACCTCCGCCAGGTGCTTCAAGTGATCTTCATACGTTTTGGAGTATACGATGAAGTCGTCCAGGTACAGCAACACAGTTTCAAAGTTGAGATGTCCCAGGCAGCTCTCCATCACTCTCTGGAACGTTCCAGGGGCACTGCTGAATCCAAACGGCATTCTGTCAAACTCACAGAGTCCCATCGGGGTGGTGAAAGCCGTCTTCTCCCGATCCTCCTCAGCCACAGCTACTTGCCAGTACCCACTAGTGAGGTCAAGGGTGGAAAAGTAGTTAGCAGTTTTTAAGGCAGCTAAGGATTCCTCAATGCGTGGTAAAGGGTATGCATCTTTATGTGTAATGCGATTTACTTGTCTGTAATCTACACACATTCTCATGCTTCCATCCTTTTTCCTGACTAGGACTAGAGGTGCTGCCCAGGGACTACAACTATCCCTTATCACCCCTGCTTCCTTCATATCACGCAACATCTCCTTGGCTTTCTGGTAGTGTGCTGGAGGTATAGGCCTGTACCGTTCTTTAATGGGAGGATGATTGCCTGTGGGGATGTGATGTTGAACCCCTTTAATTTTCCCAAAGTCGAGTGGGTGTTTGCTGAATACCTGTGCATACTCCTGAACTACTCGATATACTCCTTGTCTCTGGTGGTTTGGAGTGGTGTCTGTCCCGACATGGAGCTGCTGACACCAATCCTCCACCTGGGTGGTCGGACCGTTATCCTCCACTGGTTGTGGGGAGGTTAAGGGCTCCGTCGTGTGAATGGAGTTATTATCCACAGCATGTAACTTAGCAACAGTGGCATAACGTGGTAATTTGACTTCATCCTCCCCAGTTGAGAAGACTCACTGGCACCCTCCCATTATGTACATCCACTACCCCTCTGGCAGTTAAGAGTGTAGGTCTGTGTTCTGAACAATGGGGCTCTACTACTGCTTGGTAGTTCTTTCCTCTCAGACCTATTGCTGCTCTACACCAAATAAGCATTTCACTCATTGGGGGTATCACAATGGGGTTCGGGTCTGTCACCCGTACATTACCAATCTCACCACTGGTCAGTTTCACTTGCTGCTGGCACATCAGGGTTCGAATCTCCTTCCGGATCACTCCCTTTTGCCTTGGTCTGGCAATTTCGGCGAGCTGTTGGAGTAAAAACACAACCTCCTCCAAACAGTTACTGATAATGTTAGTGCCTAAAACCACATTCAACCCATTTCCCTCATTAACAGTCTTCACTACAAGAAGTCCCTGATCTTTTAGCTCCACCCTCCCCACTTTTACGTCTACGTTTTTAGCCCCCAATAAGTCAAGAGGGAGGCCATTAGAGGCGTATACGGCAAAGTCGGGGTTTGGGGGTTGGAGACCGTCACTGGACCAGTATCTGTTGTAGAGAACATCAGGTATGACGGTTACCTGAGATCCAGTGTCCAGCAGGGCAGGGATTGCGACCCCGTCCAGTATGATGGACAGGTATGGTCTTCCTCCCACAAACCTGCGGTTCCAGTCTGAGGGGCCTGAGGAGTCTATTCCTGGGTGTTGGCCCTCGGACCCAGGATTTGCTCGTTTAAAGGACACCGACGTGCTGGGTGACCTTCCCTGTGGCAGCGGTAGCAGATGATCTCTTGGCGAGGATGATGCTGGTCGCGGGTCCTTCCTGGGGGTGGCGTTGTCCTCCTCCGGTGGGGCGACGTCCTCTCTCTCCTCCGGCGCATCCAAGGGACATCCTCTGGGCAGTCAGCTAGCAGGATCTTTCCTTCTTCCTCCGTCGCCAGTTGCAGGGCACCCATTACAGTGGCCAGGTGTTTGGTCAGCTGGCGCACTTCTGAGCGCAGACAGTCCAACTCTGTAGGGGGCGCTACCTGCGTTTTGGCTTCCGCAACCAGCGGGGAAAAGGTGGATGCTGCTGGCTTTAAGGTGGCTTCACTCGGGTGACACTGGGTTGCCATCTCGGGTGTTTCCAGGGGTCGCAGTCCTTTTATAGCCATGTCCTTAAGAGCATCAAAGGTAGCATCAGGATGATCCAAGGACCACCAGTGCACAGTCCTGCTTTCAGCTTGGGACCTCAGTCCCCGTACAAATTGTTCCTTTAACATTTTATTTTCGTTGGAGACACTCATGGGGTTAACTTGTTTGAGTGCTTGCAGGGCCCCTTGTAGTCGGCAGGCATAGTCCCTAATGCTGTCATCTGGTTTCTGGGAGCATTGATAAAAACTCATCCGGAGATCTGTTTCAGTGCGGTCCTCAAAGATAGTCTGTAGCTTTAAGAAAATTGCAAGCACTGACTCCTGGTCTGCAGCTGTCCAAGTCTCTACTTCTCTCTCCGCAGCACCGGTCAATTGTCCCACTACCACTGCAGCTCTCTGCTTTTCTGTCATAGGGTACATGTCCATTATGCTGCATATTTTTCGTTTGAACCCTGACAGGGTGTCTGGCTTGCCGCTGTACTGAGGGAGCCACTTCGCTCCAGGCATATATGGCAGCGTTAGCGGTACTATCGGGGCCACAGGACCAGGTGAGGGGCCAGCATTTCCAGCCTGTGCAGCAGCGCCAAGGGGTAAGTCATTAAGGCCGTCGGCCTGGGCCGCGTTGTCGGCTGGCTGCTGCGACATGTCTGCGCCCCCCTAGTTAATCGTAGCCTACCTTCTCTGAAGGCTGCAGCTCTGCAGGGCACAGGGGTGTGTAGAAGGACCTGCGTCGCTGGCGCTCTGACGTCAGAGCGTTCACTGTAGCTCTTCACAGGACCTGCCGCCGCATCAGCGTAGGGGCGTGTCCAGGACTCAGCGCGCTTTTGCAGGTACGCCCACTAGTTTTCACGCCGTGGCGCTGTAAATGGCGGGCAAATGGCGGGAAATCTTCACCACATACAAAACACAGTCTTTTAGTGAGGTACACAGTACCCGGTGGCAACGGGCACAAGTTACTCCGTTGCTGCAGGGAACGCAATCCTGTTCGTGACGCCAGAAAGAGATGAGTCGCACACGGTACCAGGGCTAGGGGTACTCGGCACCGAGCCCGTTGATGTCTATGGGAATGTCACGGATAGCACAGCTCGGTCCGTTGCCCTGGGCGCTCACTCTAAACGTGGGATATTTACAGGTGACTTGAATATGGATATGGGGATTCGTGACGCCACTTGTGGTATCTGATCAGAATGCTATGCAGACCCACTGGAGGGTTAATATTGTGCAGCTAGATGTTAAGCCTTCCACAAGTAAGGCTGATTCCTCCAGGGCAGATAGATGTATAGGAATGCAGGACAGATGGGGACCCGGCAGTCAGGGACAATAAGGGAGACACACACATAAGTCACTTTAGTACCTTTACTGTAGATATTGCAGGCACTTCCCGGAGTACTGTAGGGTGAAGGATGCACATCCAGATTCCTCCACTGGTAGGTGTGTGGCCTCCTGTCCTCTGCCTTTTTGTAATGTAGTCTTGGCCTGCGTGTAGCTGGGCCTAGCTTAGTCTCCGTCTTGTACCTGGCTGATCTTGTGATTGGACCTTCTCACTGAAAGTACACAGTCTCTGCTTGCAGGGCCCTGCTTGCCAGACTCTGTCCTCCTGGTCCTGCTACGTATCAGCTCTGTGGTACTCCTGGGACTTGTAGTCCTCCAGGAACTCCGGTGTTCTCCTAATAGGTTGTGGAGATCCCTATAGGCTCGGACCCCGGTGTCCGGTATTTCTTGCTGAGATGAGCTATTAAGGCTCCTCTGTCTCATTAACTTCCACTCGCCTTTGGCCTACCTGGATCCTCACACGATCACACACACTGGCAGTTGGTGGGCTGCCTCTTCGCCGCTCTCTAAGCGTCGGCATGCTTTCTACTGAGCTATACTCCTAGATTCAGCTCTGACTAGGCTGGAGTGATTTCTCTTTCACTCTTACTAGACTCCACTTACTTGGAACTGAATAGCTCTGCAGCCTCTCTGAGGTGACTGAGCTGCACTGGGCTGCTCTGCTCTCTGACTGAGCTCTGACTGAACTCTCCTAGCAGACTCCAACAAAACTGAAACTAAACTTCTTTTTATATGCCTTACACAGCTCCCTCTGGTGGTCTTTAGGGTAAGCTGTACGTGTGTGTGTGTATAATGACCTCTAGTGGGATCTTCTTTCAGTGCACCCTTCTGGGAGATATGGATTCAGTCACAGCTGGGCTCCACAGCAAGGTGATGGCATCAGTGTTGTGGGATTCCAAGGGTGTCATTCTTCTGGAGTTCCTCCAGAAAGGTCAAACCATCAATGGGGAATATTATGCAGCTCAGATTCATCGTCTGAGGTCATCAATTCAGGAAAAACGTCGAGGGATTCTGAGGAAAGGGGTGTTGTTTCACCAGGACAATGCGCCAGTTCACACATCAGCTGTTGCAATGGCTGCAATTCACTCCTGTGGTTTCCAACTGCTTCAGCACCCACCCTATTTCCCTGATTTGGCTCCCTCGGACTATCACCTATTTCCACAGATGAAAAAGCACCTTTGTGGAAGTCGTTTTCCTTCTGATGAAGCCGTCATGGATGCCGTAAAGGACTTTTTGGAGGAGCAAGATAGAAAGTTCTACCACAGTGGACTAATGAAACTCCAAGAGCGATGGCATACCTGTGTGAATTAATTGTGAAGGATCTACCAATCATAAGATATTGTATAGTCAGCAAGGTAGAAGTACAGAATAAAATTAACCTTTATTGAATTCCTTTAAAAAAAGAACCAACGGTTCTCATATATCATATAATGATTAAAAAGCACACAAATCACACACCTATATATGTCACCACTCTATTTTGTGAAAATCAAAACAACGTCTGAGGAATATTGATCTCAATAATTCCCTATCAAAATCAAATATATTCACAAATCAGATGTAAGGTAGCAGATCAAATATACTAAGATATTTGCAATCCCGGCTTGGTCAAATGGTCCAAATAAATCAAAAGACCACTTTTGACATCATTTGAATGCAATTTCATATGTCAGATATATTAGACGTTTATAGTGTGCAGAGACAGCAAGAAAAAACGTTCATCACAGTTGAAGAAATAATTAGGTACTAAAAACCATGATAAATTGTATAGTTGTGCAAATATTATCAATCGAATGCACCTATTATAGTATGTCATATATTATCCTTAGTATAGGAAAAAAGGAACGATCTCACCATTTAAATTATATCCACCGCTTGTTATCAGCTGGGGGAAGGTCCTTTAAGCAATACCATACATTACCCCTGACATGGTGGGATTTATGTGGCTAGGAAAGCTGAAATACTCCCGACGCGTTTCTCTGGCTCGTTCATCAGGGGAGAGTTTGCCATATCATATCAGTTGTTAGAGGTCTGGTCACCCGTCACATTTGCAGCATCTTGTCGGGCGGGTGCGCGCATTTAGACCACGTGGGTTCTTAAATAGAACGCCAGGGTGATCAATGGATGACGTCACATCCGGTGCGCCGTCTCTTTGAACCGCAATGCTGGAACGCAAGCGTCACACTGTGAACCACCTTAGCAGGAGGAGGTGTTCAAAGCGTCACCTGACCTGCTCAGTGATGTCACATGAGAAACATCACAGCGATATCGATCGCTGGGTACAAAAGATCATAAATAGGAGGTGTTCGAAGCATCACCTGACCTGCTAAACAACATCACACAAAAAACATCACTAGATACAAAATAATTAAACAGTCTCCCTTTTAAGTGCATCAAGTTATTATTATCTCTATGCTGGCAAGTTATATAATAGATGATGTAATAATTGAGGGGTTATCTGAACATAACATACGTTCAAAAAGTCATCCTCATATCTTTCTTTTTTTCTTTTTTCTTTTCTTTTCTCATTCCCCAGAAATATCATTAGGAATATGGAAATCTCGTTTCTATCCATAATTCCATTTTATCTTCTCTTAATGGGGCGATATCATCAAAGAGAGATTCATTGCGCATGACAATAGTATAAATTCCTGATATTGCCCATAACGCTTATAATCTGTTATTCATTTACTGATCAAAAAAATGAATATCCAAAGAAAGATAATGTTATAAAAAAACAAAATTGAATAACCACATCCATTAAGATATAAAACGGATGCATTAATAGAGAGAAAAATAATAATAAACAAAAAACGGGAGAGAAGAAGGGTGATTACAGTTGTATGAATAGACGATTCTTATGTTGATTCCATTTTTTCAACCAATTTAACCCAGCTTATTCGTAAGGAACCAAAATCAAAAAAATATATATAAAATAACCCCAGAAATAATAGGGCACAAAACCTTAAGGAAGCATTGGTAGTCAAAAGAAAAAGGGGGGGGTGGGAAAAGCAACATTGGCAATCAATTATTCGATTTTAGAGGACAAGAGAGACCGGGCTCAGAGGGGGAAACGGAAAAAATTGGAAAAAGAAAACCTATAATTCCCTATAAATGTCTAGAATGCCCTACCTATCCGTGGAGGTTGGCACCCTAAAAAGATACGAATTTGGCGCCCCCACTCCTCGACGGCTGACCCTATAAGGCCCTAAAAGGCCCTGTTTCGTATTCTAGACTATGTGTGGGAAAAATAATTTACATCAGATAGGAAAGGAATAGGTGACGATCAATGAGGGGTAAAGAGAGGCGGCACATATGGAGGAAAGAGGAGTCTCCAAAAAAACAAGATATAATATCCAATTTTAAACAAAACAATTATAGGTCAAAATTTCATTAAGACCAGACGGTTGCTGTGTCTTTAATCTAAAGATCCATCTCGTTTCACATTGGAGAATTCTCCTATCCCAATTACCGCATCTCTTTGGTGCTCCTATTTTATCAATTCCGATAAATTTAAGACCCGTTGTTTCCCCCTCATGTTGACTAACCATGTGTCTGGCTAGAGGTGTATCCCTTTTTAGCGTTATGTCACGCAAATGTTCACCTATTCTCCTTCTGAATTCTCGAATGGTCTTTCCCACATATTCAAGATTACAGGGACAGGTCGCCTTATAGATCACGCCCTTGGTGCGACAATTAATGAAATGACGAATATCATAATTGCGATTAGTGACATTACTTCTAAACGATCTTCCTGTAGACAGTACTGGACACGCAACACTACCACTACATTTGTAACAACCTTTCAGCTTGTTCACCAGCCATGTTTCACTTCTGGGAGGATTAAAGTGGCTGAGTACAATTCTGTCCCCTATGGATCTCCCTTTCAAAAAAGTGATTTTAGGGTAATCTCCAACCAGGTCTCCAATGTCCTCATCCATCTGCAAAATTGACCAATGCTTCTGGAGAATAGATCTTACTTGTTGCGCTACAGAATTAAATGTAGTAATAAAACGACATATGGGAGGGTCATTTTTGGGCTGTTTTACATTTAATAATTGTGTCCTGTCCAAAGTCCTGGTATCATTATATGCTTTACGTAGGACCCCATCCGGGTATCCCCTATTCAAGAATCGCAATCTTAAATCCGCTGCCTGATCCTGATAATCAGATTCTGAGGAGCAATTTCGTCGCACCCGCATGTACTGTCCCTTTGGGATGCCCTTTTTCAGAGGGGTGGGATGATGACTATCCCATCTGAGAAGGGCATTTGTTGACGTAGGTTTTCTGAATATTTTTGTGTCGATATTTCCATCATCAGTTTTTCTAATATTGATGTCCAAAAAGGTAACTCATACTGGTGATATTCAAAAGTAAAAGAAAGACCCAACTGATTGATATTTAATTTTGTGACAAAATTCTCCAATTCTGGAATTCTCCCATTCCACACCAGGAAAACGTCATCGATATATCTTGACCAAAAGCTGATTTTTTCCACATCCTCAATGTAAAAGTCACTAAACACTATAGTTTCTTCCCACCAGCCCAGGAGCAAGTTAGCATATGAAGGCGCACATGGGCTACCCATGGCTGTGCCCCTGAGCTGATGGTAAGGATCGTTGTTAAAGAGGAAGATATTTTTGGTCAGACAGAATTCCAAAAGTCTAAGTACAAAGACATTGTGGTCTAGGCATTGTTGACCTCTCCTTTTAAGATAATAATCCACTGCCTTCAGACCGTCTGTGTGATTGATGGAGGAATACAATGCCTCTACATCAATACTACACAAAATCGATTCAGTGTCTATATTCAGGCCATCTAATTTCCTTAAAAGATCTGTTGTATCCCTAGTGTAAGAGTTCAAAGATGTGACAAATGGTTTCAATATCTCATCCAAATAAATTCCAATATGATGAGTCAAGCTGTCAATCCCGGAAACTATCGGTCTCCCTTTAAGTGGGGACAATCCTTATGAACCTTTGGGAGACAATAGAATGTTGCCATAACCGGAAATGAAGGATAAAGGAAGTCATATTCGTTCTTATCAATCAAAAACTTCTCAATGCCATCCCTCAATATTTCCTTAAGCTGTTTAAGAAACTCATTCGATGGATTACTAGACAGTTTCTCATAGAAGATCACATCATTTAGGATTTTTGACACATCTCCTGGTAGTCTACATGATTCATTACTACCGTATTTCCACCCTTATCTGAGGGCTTTACCACAATACTCAAATCCTTTTCCAGGCCCTTCAGAGCCTCCATTTCTATTTTCGATAGATTATACCGTGTTTTAGCTCTTGTACTCAAGGCTTCCAATTCTTTTGTGACCAATTCCAAAAAAACATCAACTGAAGACTTATCACCCGATGCCAGGGGCATTCTTATACTCTTTGGTTTAAGTTGAGTAAACGGACCCTCTCCCGAAAATTCTGGAGAAGGATCCGCCAATCCATAGAGTAATCTAATATCTGGTAGAAGTGACTCTGGAACTCTCAAATCCTCACTTGTACGTTTATCCTCCTTAATAAAGTGTTTTTTCCATTTAAGTTTACGGACGAACAAATGTAAGTCCTTAATACTCTCAAATGCCTGAAAATCTGATGTTGGTACAAAATTCAAACCCTTATTCAAAACCTGAACCTCCATCTCTGAAAGAGGTCTCGATGAAAGGTTATGAATTTGGGTAGCCTGTATATTGGTCAATTGTTGGCACCCGGTCTGTTTCTCAGAAAATAACCCTGATCTAAAAAACGGGATCCTCCTAATCTATCCCCGGGGCGTCCCCTCTGATTACTCCTACCTCTCTGTCTACCTCTGGAATTTTTAAAACAAGTCTCTGAGTCAGACAATTCTGTGTCTGTAGAAGAAATATCCGTTTCAAGATTTCTGTTGAAATTAGAAAAGTTTCTGTTGGTGGGAAGATGGTAGGCCTTGTTTTCTTTAAATTCTTGCAGGTCCCTTACAAAATTACGATGTTTCCGCTCCTTGAGATTATATTGGTATCTTTCAATATTATTTTGTAATGCTGTTTCTTTAATAGAAAAATCAGTTTCTCCTGAAAATTTTTTTGTGATCTCAATCTGCTCTTTTAAGAGATCACTTTGTATACTGAGAGTTTTTTCTCTTCCTCCAAAAGGAGGTTCATAAATCTCAAGGAGCTGGCAGTCGCTTCTTTTTCCCACTGTTCACTTAGAGTACTATTTCTATATCGGAATCCCGGTTGTAAAGTGATTCTAAGATGCCGGGGTATTATTCCTGTTTTTATATAATTTTCCAGGCTTTGAACTTCCCACCAACTGGAAATTTGATTTTTGTACACTTTAGTAAGTTCTTTAAATGCGTCGCTATATGACGGAGTATATTTAGGTTGAACAAAGGTTTTATCAGAAAAAACCTCCTTTGCCTCAGCCGTCCATGTGTCAATATTGATGCCCTTAGTCAAAAAACCAGCCATGCTCCCAAAAATATCAATTAATTGTGAAGGATCTACCAATCATAAGATATTGTATAGTCAGCAAGGTAGAAGTACAGAATAAAATTAACCTTTATTGAATTCCTTTAAAAAAAGAACCAACGGTTCTCATATATCATATAATGATTAAAAAGCACACAAATCACACACCTATATAGTCACTCTATTTTGTGAAAATCAAAACAACGTCTGAGGAATATTGATCTCAATAATTCCCTATCAAAATCAAATATATTCACAAATAAGATGTAAGGTAGCAGATCAAATATACTAAGATATTTGCAATCCCGGCTTGGTCAAATGGTCCAAATAAATCAAAAGACCACTTTTGACATCATTTGAATGCAATTTCATATGTCAGATATATTAGACGTTATATCGAATGCACCTATTATAGTATGTCATATATCATCCTTAGTATAGGAAAAAAGGAACGATTTCACCACTTAATTATATCCACCGCTTGTCATCAGATGGGGGAAGGTCCTTTAAGCAATACCATACATTACCCCTGACATGGTGGGATTTATGTGGCTAGGAAAGCTGAAATACTCCCGACGCGTTTCTCTGGCTCGTTCATCAGGGGAGAGTTTGCCATATCATATCAGTTGTTAGAGGTCTGGTCACCCGTCACATTTGCAGCATCTTGTCGGGCGGGTGCGCGCATTTAGACCACGTGGGTTCTTAAATAGAACGCCAGGGTGATCAATGGATGACGTCACATCTGGTGCGCCGTCTCTTTGAACCGCAAAGCTGGAACGCAAGCGTCACACTGTGAACCACCTTAGCAGGAGGAGGTGTTCAAAGCGTCACCTGACCTGCTCAGTGATGTCACATGAGAAACATCACAGCGATATCGATCGCTGGGTACAAAAGATCATAAATAGGAGGTGTTCGAAGCATCACCTGACCTGCTAAACAACATCACACAAAAAACATCACTAGATACAAAATAATTAAACAGTCTCCCTTTTAAGTGCATCAAGTTATTATTATCTCTATGCTGGCAAGTTATATAATAGATGATGTAATAATTGAGGGGTTATCTGAACATAACATACGTTCAAAAAGTCATCCTCATATCTTTCTTTTTTCTTTTTTCTTTTCTTTTCTCATTCCCCAGAAATATCATTAGGAATATGGAAATCTCGTTTCTATCCATAATTCCATTTTATCTTCTCTTAATAGGGCGATATCATCAAAGAGAGATTCATTGCGCATGACAATAGTATAAATTCCTGATATTGCCCATAACGCTTATAATCTGTTATTCATTTACTGATCAAAAAAATGAATATCCAAAGAAAGATAATGTTATAAAAAAACAAAATTGAATAACCACATCCATTAAGATATAAAACGGATGCATTAATAGAGAGAAAAATAATAATAAGCAAAAAACGGGAGAGAAGAGGGTGATTACAGTTGTATGAATAGACGATTCTTATGTTGATTCCATTTTTTCAACCAATTTATCCCAGATTATTGGTAAGGAACCAAAATCAAAAAAATATATATAAAATAACCCCAGAAATAATAGGGCACAAAACCTTAAGGACGCATTGGTAGTCAAAAGAAAAGGGGGGGGGACCCTCAAGGGAGACTATGTCGAGAACTGACTGAAAAATTTTGACCCACAGTTACTACTTCGGGGTCGGGCCTCGAACTTTTCAGGCGCCCCTCGTAGTAAGAGACAGATGAGCAAAGACACAAACTGTGCTGCAACTTTAAAGTAAGTGTGGTAGCTCACCCAGAGCTATATTTACATCAGCACTGCTCAGTAATGCTATATAATGTTCACTATGCTTATTCTTCTGAAGATGTGTTACAGAGAAACAGAATAGAGAAATCCCTCAAAGCTCTGTGTACTTAGTATGAGACACATCATCGCAGTTATTCTTTATCCACTATCTGTAATGTATGTAGTACAGTTCATATAGCGTCTTGTGCTTGGGTGCGATGAAAACACAGGAGTCACAGGTTTGATATAGAAAAGTCCTGTATTACTTCATACAAGTTGGCAGAAATAGTCACACAGTTTGCAGACACAGAAACAGGAGACACAGCAGGCCAGAGTAATCCAAACTCAGCAATCACTCTCCAATACAGATTCAGGATCTTCTTCTCTGTTACCGTAAGTCCATGCAAACGTGGGTCTTTCAAAGAGCAGGGTTCAGAGTCCACAAGTGCTTCAGAGTTCCTCAGTAGGAATAGCTGGAGTACAAGGTCCAAGGCTTACAGGAGTCAAGTCACAGGTTCACTGCAGGCTAGATTCTGAAGCACTGATTGCTCAGCTGTGGCTGCTTAAGAAGCAACGGAGAGAATCAGGGCGGGAACATGCAAGCTGGAAACTCCATTTTGATTGAGGGCAAGATAGCTGCAGCAAGACAGAAAGTAAAATGGCTGACGAACAAACTGAGTTTCAGGAATATATACATAGAACCTTACATTACTCCCCCCTTAAGGACAACCTCCGGATGACCTCAGACCAGGCTTGTGTGGGTACCTCTGATAAAACTGACGGAGCAAGCGAGGAGCATTAACGTTATTGACCGGTTCCCATGAGTTGTCCTCCACTGGGTAGCCCTGCCATTTAATCAGATATTGTAACTGATTTCTATACAACCTGGAATCTAAAATCCTTTCCACCACAAATTCTTCCTGACCATCGACTAGCACTGGGTCAGGGCAAGGAGAGGAACGTCCAGGAAACGTATTGGGTGTCGCAGCCTTTAGTAGGGATACATGAAAGACAGGGTGGATTCTCATAGTTCTGGGCAGTTGAAGACGACAAGCAACGGCACTTATAATTTTACTGATTTTATAGGGTCCAATGTACTTATGTCCCAACTTAGACGATGGAATCCTTAACTTAAGATTTCTGGTTGACAGCCAGACCAAGTCTCCTACCTTGAAAGCTGGTGCAGGTTTACGAAATTTATCTGCTGCTTTCTTGTACCTTTCTTGAGCCGATTCCAGATTTTCCTTTAGAAGATCCATATTCTTCTGTAAAGACGTGATTCTTTCAGCCACTGCTGGTAAAGGCGTTTCTATGGGAAATCGTGGTAGAATGTTAGGATGATAACCTAGATTAGAGTAAAAAGGAGACTGTTTAGTGGAGGCACTCTGAGAGTTGTTATACGAGAACTCAGCTAATGGAAGTAGATCCACCCAATCATCCTGTAGGTGGCAGATAAAGCAGCGAAGATACTGCTCCAGGGTTTGATTGGTTCGTTCGGTCTGTCCATTAGTCTGGGGATGAAAAGCAGAAGAAAGGTTTACTTTAATGTCCAATGCTGCACAGAAATTTTGCCAAAACCTAGAAGTGAATTGCACCCCTCGATCCGAAATAACCTCATCCGGTACTCCATGTAAGCGAAACACATCTTTAATCATCAAATCTGATGTCTGTTTTGCAGTGGGTAAGCCGACACAAGGGATAAAATGAGCTGCCTTTGTTAGACGGTCAACCACCACTAGAATGGTGTTCTTCCCTGAGAGGTTGGTAACTCCACAATGAAGTCCATAGAAATGGATCCCCACGGGCGGGACGGGGTGGGAAGAGGCTGTAACAGACCAGTTGGTGAGGAGCGAGGTGTTTTGCATCTTGCACAGACCTCACATGAAGTGACATAATTCAAAACATCCTTCCTGCAAGTGGGCCACCAAAAGAAACGAGAAAGAAATTCCTGTGTCTTTAGAATTCCTCTATGCCCAGCTATCTTGGAATCGTGAATGAGTTGCAATACTCTTAATCTGACTGTTTCAGGAATATACAGACGTTGTCCCTGAATCCACACACCATTCTTAAAGACAAGACTTACGTCCCTTGGGGGTTGTGCCAAAAAGGAATCCGCATGGTATGCTTCCTTGATGTCCTTAAGTAGGTCTTGATTATGAATTACTCCTAGGAATCTAGAGTCAGGAAGAATAGTCTTAGGAGAAGTAATTGGACGTGTCTCTGCTGAGTAAATCCTAGAGAGTGCATCAGCCTTTCCATTGCGCGATCCTGGTCTATAAGAGATGATAAAATTAAATTGGTTTAAGAAAAGATTCCAGCGAGCCTGGCGAGGAGTCAGGCACTTAGCCGACCTGATAAACTCAAGGTTACGATGGTCTGTCAGGACGACTATTTGCTGTGCACCTCCCTGAAGAAGGTGTCTCCATTCTTTGAAGGCGGCAATAATGGCCAACAACTCTCTATTGCCCACATCGTAGTTCCTCTCAGCCGAAGACAACTGCTGGGAAAAGAAGGCACAGGGATGCAAGACATTCTTCTCACCTGTTCTCTGAGAGAGTATAGCTCCAACGGCACAGTCTGAAGCATCCACCTCTATTATGAAGGCAAGCTCGGGGTTGGTATGTACTAGGATAGGTGCAGTGGTAAATTTATCTTTTAGACGGGAAAATGCTTCCTGGGCTTGGGGAGTCCAGGAAAACCTAGACTCTTTCCGGGTAAGTTGAGTGATAGGTGACACTACCTCAGAGAAATTTCTAATGAAACGTCTATAGAAGTTGGCAAACCCGATGAAGCGCTGTACCTCCTTCACATTTCTAGGACTTGGCCAATCCTTGATGGCTTGGGTTTTGCTTCCATCCATACTAATTCCTTGTGTAGACAGTACATACCCCAGAAATTGAATTTCGGTCCTATGGAATTCACACTTTTCAAGTTTGATGTAAAGATGATTTTGTCTTAGACGTTCCAAGACCATTCTCACATGTCCATGATGTTCCTCTGTGGAGTTAGAAAAAATTAGAATATCATCCAAATAAATTACCACGAATGTATCTAGGAGATCCCTGAAGATGTCATTCACCAAGTGTTGGAAAGTGGCTGGGGCGGTACTCAGACCAAAAGGCATAACTAGATATTCAAAGTGTCCATAGCGTGACCTGAATGCAGTCTTCCATTCATCCCCAGGTCTAATACGGACTAAGTTATAGGCCCCACGAAGATCTAGTTTAGAAAAAATTTTGGCATGTCGCACTCTCTCCAATAACTCAGGGATTAAAGGCAATGGATAACGGTTTCTAATAGTAACCTTATTGAGTTCCCTATAGTCTACGCATGGTCTCAGAGATCCATCTTCCTTCTTTACAAAGAAGATGGGTGCACCTGCAGGAGATGAAGAGGGGCGTATGAAGCCCTTGGCTAGATTTTCATCTATGTAATCCTTTAAAGCCTTTAGCTCGGGCCCCGCCAGGGGGTAGATCTTACCAAAAGGTATCTCTGCTCCAGGCAATAATTCAATTGGACAATCATATGGACGGTGAGGAGGAAGCTGGTCAGCGTTCTTCTTGTCACATAAATCCACATAGTCCTGGTATACAGCTGGTAGTTCAGGGACTGACATGATTCCTTTAGGAACAGAGCAAGCTGAAACTTTTGGACTCATCTGTTTCTCTGGAAAGTGTAATTCCTTGGTCTCCCAGTTAATGGTAGGATTCTGAGCCTGCAGCCATGGTAGCCCTAGAATAATGGGAAAGTGGGGAGAAGAGATAAGCATAAAGGACAGTTTCTCTTGATGATCTTTACCCATAAGAACCCTCAAAGGCTCTGTTTCCTGATCCACTGGTCCAGAGGTCAGCAGGGAGCCATCCACAGTTTCCATCTGTACTGGAGTAGCCTTCTTCACTGAACGTATTCCCTGTTTCAGAGCAAAGGAGACATCCATAAAATTTCCACTTGCCCCTGAGTCGATCATAGCAGAGCTAGACACCCAAGCTGAGTCAACCCAGAGTTTGATGGAAAGAAAGCAATGAGAATTGTTTTTCTTACAACTCAGCTGGGACACCGCTGAGGAAACTTGAAAAATGGCAGCGTTTACACAGTCAACGTCCTCAGAGGTAACGGAGTTTAAGTCCGAGAAATCAAGATCTGTTGCTGCAGATCTCTCTGGAGCCTGAGGCTCGGACCTGACAGATCCCCTCTCGCAACACTCACAATGAATGAGTGCTGCAGTAGTCTTACGAGAACGGCTGGGGCAGTTTATAATGAAGTGCCCTGACTTACCACAATAGAAACATAGATTCTCCTTAAAACGATGTTCCTTGCGTGCATCACTAACCCGTCGTTGTAAAGAGTCTACCTGCATGGGTTCAGGTTCAGGTTCCCGTGTAATCCTACTCAAAGGTTCCTTAGCTGGAGAGGAAGGTAGGAAAAGGTTAGTACGATTGCTTCGAACCATCTCTCTTGCCTGCGTTCAGTCAGACGAGTATCAATACGGATGCAGTAGTTAATAAAGTCACCTAACGCAGTGGGAGGGTCGGCACGAGCAAGTTCATCCTTAATCAGTGGAGATACCCCCTTTCGAAAAATAGATTTTTTGGCGGAACTGTCCCAGGTGGTATCAAGGGCCCATCTCCTGAAATCCAAGGCATATTCAGCTACCGAGTGCTTACCTTGGCGCAAAGCTAACATGGCTGCTTCAGCTGTTGCACCTCGATTGGGGTCATCAAACACCTGCCCCATGGCTGAAATAAAATCATCAAGGTGATTCAAACAATCATCCTCAGTCTCAATCAGAGGGTTTGCCCACATTAAAGCCTTGTTGGTAAGCAACATAATTATAGTAAGCACCTTAGATCGTTCAGTGGGAAATTGTGAAGCATGTGCAGAAAAAAAAAGATTGCATTGATTAATAAATCCCCTGAATTTCTCACGTTCACCGCCAAAACGAAAAGGGGGCAACTTGGGAATCCCAGCACTCGGGGCTACGGCAGGAGCCTGGACTCGCCCCTCTAGAACCTCAATCCTGGCTCGCAAATCCTGGGTAGTCTGTCCAACCACTTGCAAATTGTGATTATTGAGGTCCTGTAGATTTGTAAAACGGGTCTTTATATTCTGCAAATCTGCAAGGATATTATCAGTCACTCCGCAAAGTTCCTTTATGCGGGCCTCCATTTTCCAGATCTTTTAAGACAGGATTACTGGAAGAAGAGGAGAGAAAAAAAACAATAGTGTTCACCTGTGGCAACACTGCAGAGAGAAAAAAAAATTAAGGGAACTGCTCACCTGGAATGGTTGTGAGAAGTCACAACCACTATCATCACAGAAAGTTTCAACCAGACATCTGATATCCAGAGTTACAGCAGACAAAAAAGAGAAAAGAAAGGAAAAAAAAAAAAAAAAAAACAATAGTGTTTACCTGTGGTAACACTGCAAAAAGAAAAAACTTAAGGGAATTGCTCACCTGGAATGGTTGTGAGAAGTCACAACCACTGTCATCACAGAAAGTACAACCGGACGTCTGATATCCACAGTACAGCAGACACAGCCTTCCAGACCCAGCAGACACTAACGTTTTGGCTTCAGAATCTTGTAATGTATGTAGTACAGTTCATATAGCGTCTTGTGCTTGGGTGCGATGAAAACACAGGAGTCACAGGTTTGATATAGAAAAGTCCTGTATTACTTCATACAAGTTGGCAGAAATAGTCACACAGTTTGCAGACACAGAAACAGGAGACACAGCAGGCCAGAGTAATCCAAGCTCAGCAATCACTCTCCAATACAGATTCAGGATCTTCTTCTCTGTTACCGTAAGTCCATGCAAACGTGGGTCTTTCAAAGAGCAGGGTTCAGAGTCCACAAGTGCTTCAGAGTTCCTCAGTAGGAATAGCTGGAGTACAAGGTCCAAGGCTTACAGGAGTCAAGTCACAGGTTCACTGCAGGCTAGATTCTGAAGCACTGATTGCTCAGCTGTGGCTGCTTAAGAAGCAACGGAGAGAATCAGGGCGGGAACATGCAAGCTGGAAACTCCATTTTGACTGAGGGCAAGATAGCTGCAGCAAGACAGAAAGTAAAATGGCTGACGAACAAACTGAGTTTCAGGAATATATACATAGAACCTTACACTATCTCAGTAACAGCTGACTATTATTGATGGCCAATTTAGAGGGGAAAACTACAGCACCCTGGAATGATTCTTAAAAAATAAATATTAATAATAATACAAAGAAAGCTCGAACAGAATAGGATATTCAACTTTCAAAATGATCCAGTCACTAGGAGATGTGGCCAATTGGCATCGGAGGTAGACAGCTATGTAAACCCAAGTCTTCATTCTACAAAACACTATTGGTGGGACAGTCGATACCTCTTAAGAGGCATTTACCTGCTGAAAGGAAGACAATACTTGATAGAGATTCACTAAACTAAGTGCTAAAAATCAACTCATTTAGATTAAATGAATCCATAGAGTGTTCTGGACTCCTTGGAGGTTGTGACTTTTAAAAATCTCTCCAGCACTTTATGGCACAGGTGTAATTAAGGGCAAAGAAAGTAAGTTCAATATGAGAATTCTTTTCTTTTAAATACGGGAACGTTCGTCTTTTAAATATGGGAATGTTCATCTTTTAAATATTGGAATGTTTGTCTTTTGGACTGGGGTCTATGCTTTTCTAATTAGAAAACTGGGATTCCTGGGGTATGATCCCTAGGATGTTATCTACTGGGCTTAGTAAGAGAGGTTATTCCTACGGTATATTACAGAATTGTATACAGACTTTTGTTTTATGTCCGAAAGTCTAGACTTTTTAATTGGAAACCCCCAATATATATATATAAATAATAATAATATATAAAGTGACAAGTACAGCTAGGAGAACTGTAGAAAGAAACCGTAAATCACAGAACTCATGGCCTAAAGAGAACCTGTCATCTGGATTATTCATGTAAACTAAAGTTATGACCATATTGTTGCTGTCATACTGATTCAGTATAGAAAGCTGGAGCCTGTTTTTTGTTAAACCATCATTAGACGATTCAGATTCCTAAACGCTTTGTGCATCGTTGCGGGACTGCGGGCAGGTAGGGTCTTCGGCATTGCCACCACCACTCCGCTGCTTCTAGTGTCTTTACCTTCTTCCTAATTCAAATTTCATGTTGGTGCTGTCCTAGCTGCGGACGGTGCATGCGCAGAATGTTCTGATGGCAGGTTTCAGGAAATTAGAGATGATGGATCAGCTCTCAAAATGACGTGCTGTAGTTGAGGAATTATGTGCTTGGAGCTTGGTTATTGTAGGTAGCATTCATGACAAGAGATGAGCAAACTTGTTCAGAAAACGTTCACCAATCTCAAATTCGGCACGAACCTGGCATATTCGGATTTGTGTTCAGTTTCACAAGCATTTTTACTCAAAGTAAGCAAATATTGGTCACAGTTTGTTAAATCATCACATCTCCATTAATGCTTTTATTATTATATTGGCAAGAATAGTGGTGCTGTATAATGAGAGGGGAGGACGTACTTGATGAGGGGAGGGGTTGTGGAGAGGTTAGAGAAGTGGCACACTCTTTTTTTCCCCCTTAACTTTATGTGTGTTGATTCCAACAGCCAATAAGGGTGCAGAAATCATCCACAAGGTCATGATACAAGGTCTTCTGAGATTGGCGGCCGAAGTCACATGTTCCTGGCTATATAAAAAGCGGACATCTTGTTTTGTTGGTGCCACAGTGCAGAGAAGCAGCTCCTAATAGTGCTGAAAGTAAACTTGTCAGTTAGCTAGATAGGATCCTGTCCTGTGTGAAATCGATCTTCCAGCATCTAACTAGATTGTGCTAAAACTGTGTGGCAGTTTCATGAGGCCCCATTTGCTAAAAAAAATAATTTGTGATAAAACTGTGCTTCAGAGACGAATCAGAAGGCCAGATTTCCACTTAAAAATCATTAGGCCTAATATTGGGGTGCAGCCAGGAGGCCCAATTAGATAATCCAAATCGTTTGTGATAAAACTTGTTTCAGTGAGAAATCAGAAGGCCAGATTTTCACTTAAAAATCATTAGGTATAACAGTGTTGTTCAGGCACACCATGTAAGAAAATAAATAGTGATTGTTCATTTAGTGACAGGTGACTGACAGCTGTGGGCCTAAGGTTGTGAAACAGCAGGTTAGGGGTCACTAGAAGACTAATACCATTAAAAGTTGAAGCTTTATTGAAAAATCAAGCAATCAACAAAACATATATAGTGCCACCAGGCAAAGCATATGTTGACCTACTGCTAACTAGTAAAGTAGTGACACAGGAAAAGAGGGGTGGGTGTGTCTACTTCACCCTAGTAACCCCTATTATGTCCCTACCAGCGGAGGTTGGCACCCTAACGCAATATGATGCCCCTCATAATAGGGGTTACTAGGGTGAAGTAGACACACACACCCCTTTTTCACTACTTTACTAGTTAGCAGTAGGTCAACATATGATTTGCTTGGTGGCACTGTATATGTTTCGTTGATTGTTTGATTTTTCAATAAAGCTTTAACTTTTAATGCCATTAGTTTTCTAGTGAGCCCTTGTCTAAACTAATCCTGTGAATCAAAAAATTTATGTTTTTGAAACAGCAGGTTACAAGAGGGGAAGGCTACATAGAACATGAGTGGGAAAAAGCAAGGTCATGGTGGAAGGGGGAATAGGCTTGGTTTTCGAAGTGTACGTGGTTTAGGTGCTAATGTTAATGAAAGCTCAACTGAACAAACACCATCTCATCCTATCCAAAGACCACTGACAACATCTGTTACTGGACAAGGTACTCCACTCCCTTTCTTTGGCAGCCCCACAGCAGTACGCCTTGTACAGTAGATGAGGCTCAGAAAGAGAATGTGCTCCAGTGGATGGAAGCGCTGAATCAAGTGGCCTCTTTTCCTCTTCCTCCACCTTAACATCACACACAGTACAATCCTCAGAGGTGGCATCCCAATCATCCTTGTTACCCCCTGCATCACAAATTTGCAAACGCCCAACTGACTGTAAGGAACTACAGATGGGCCATTCTGCAGAGCTGTTCACACATTCTATTCCATGGGCATCAGAGGTCCGCTCTGAAGATTCACTGAATCCAGAGGAGCAATGCATCTGCACAGATCTCCCAAATTTTTTTCATGTTGGAGCCGGGGCTGGACAAAGTAGTTTCCGAGCAGAATCCAGACTCTCATCACCAGACTTTAACCACCGGGGTGGAGGTGATCCTTCTGAGACTGAGATACCAGAAACGCATGTGGACTGTACTGTGGTGTCAGGGCAGGGAGAGGAGGACTGTGACTCTTAGGGTGAGGAGCGTGAGAACAGAGAGGATGACGAGGATGTTGTAGATCCCACTCGGTGTGAATCAAGAGGTACACAGCTGAGTAGCTCAGCAGAGGAGGTAGAGGAGGAGGAAGATGAGGTGGTTACGTTACGGCTTCCCACACAGACATGAAGTTATGCAGCCACAACAAGCACTGCATCCTCAGTCCCAACTCTGGCTGTGGCCAGCAGCGGTCACAAGTGTGCAGTTTGCAAGGGTGGCAAGGAATGCCTACCCAGGGCCTTTTTTGAGACTGTAAAGGATGACGCAACTCATGTTATCTGCCAAATTTGCAAAAAAAGTAGAGGCAAAAATTGCAATAATTTGACAACTACATGCATGTACCGGCACATGCGCGATCAACATGGGTTAGTGTCGGAATATATAGACTAGCAGGCCTTGCAAACCACCGTCCATCCCATGAACCACATCTGTACTTCTTCCTCCATCACCGTGCCAAGTCTTCTCACACAGGTCTCCAGCTGCAGAAACTCCACTTATTTACCCCCTACAGTCGGAGTGAGTGAGAGCCCATCAGCTGTTATGGAAGGGGACATGACTGCTGTTTTTGTGTCACATAGCACAACACATCTTTCTCAAGCCACCATAACATATCCGCCTGCACCTCACTCACAGTCCAGCAGTTTGGCTGTAAGGGTAGGTGGCCAAGGGGCTGCTCCACAAGTCTTTGAATTCCCAAGGCTTGCAAGACACACCTCTGTGTCTAACAGTACATTCCACTGCTTCTGGTCCCTCCACCTTCTCTAGGGCCTCCAACTGTGCCCTCAACCTCTCCCTTAATCAGATACCTGTTCCAACAGTGCAGATAAAGCAGGAAAGATAAATCCAGAGTGACCAAGTCTACTTAAGTGAGTAAAATCCACTTTTATTTGTTCATCTAAAAACAGTTGTAGACAGTGTGCATATCATCCAGCAGCGCAGAAATTAGACCTACATATTTTGGCTAATGAAAACCTCCACCTGTGCCCGTAATCTCTCCCTTAATCCATACTGTATAGCCATGGCTCACTGCAATCAAGCAGTGTTCAAATTAATATGCCTTGGAGATCGCAGTCACACTGCTCAAGAGTTGTGGACAGCTATCCAGGCTGTTAGAACAATGGCTGTCTCCACTGAACCTGGAGCCAGGGAAGTCCTTGTGCAATACCAATACAAACTTGGTGGTGGCCCTACGCTGGGCCAACCTCACACATGTGCCTTGCATGGCTCACGTCTTCAACCTGGTGGTACATCAATTTCTCCGCCACTATCCCGGCCTGGATGTGCTGAGCAGAATGCACGGTCGCTGTATGCTCACTTACGATGATTTCACCCCGCAGGTCATCGATTTGCATTGCTACAGAGGTGTTTCGGCTTACCAGTTAACCGTTTGATTTGTGATGTTCCGACATGGTGGAATTATACTTTGCGCATGTTGTAGCAACTGTGGCAGCAGCAATGAGCCCTGGTGCAGTATGTCCTTTTGCATAGCCTGGGCCAACGCAGTACGAACGTGGTGCAAATCACGCTTGCTGAGTGGGTACAGATGAAGGACCTGTGCATCCTTCTGCACAGTTTTGAAATGGCTACTAACATGATTAGCGCTGACGATGCCGTCATCAGCATCACTATTCCGGTCATCTACATGCTGGTGCACACTTTGAATAGTCTGCATGAGGAGGTGGTGGTTCCAGAGGAAGATGTGGAAGCAGAGAATGCAAAAGGTATAACAATATCTCAAATTTCCGGACTGTCGTCACACAGGTTGGTGCCATGGGAGGGTGGCTTACAGCGATTGAGGGGGCTCATGGTAAAGACAAACTGTTAATAAAGATGCAGGAGCCTAGGAACAAATGGAGGAGGATGAAATGATGGACGCGCAATAGTCAGGAGATGAAGAGGATAATGATTACCTCTCTGTTGTCCGTGGTTGGCAGGAGGGGATGGAGGAAGCAACCTTGAGTGTTACCCCACAACCAACACACCATCGACTTGGACCTGATGGAAGCACCCGACACATGAGCGCCTTCTTGTTGCTGTCACGCCTTGGAGGTTTTGTCATGCTCGGCAACCAGTGTTCTCTCAGAACGTGTCTTCAGCGCTGCTGGTGGTGTTTTGAATGATTAGCACATCCATATGTCCCCTAAAAGTGTAGACTGCCTAACTTTCATCAAAATGAACAAGTAATCACTTTTGTACCCCCATCACAGACTTGGAAGACTAGGCAATGTTGTAGTTTTTAGTCTCATGCATTGATCTTGCATTATTGCAGTCTGTGACACCTTTTGGTGTCTTCTGTGCTTGCTGTTGCTACTGGTGCTGATGTTACAAACAATTGTTTGAAATGTGGAAATTGGGTCTCCATCTGGTGGGTTGCCTGTGGTAGGTGTGTCAGAGGCCTATTATAATATTTATACTCTGTGGAAATTGATGCCCCTTTAGTTGTATATAGCAATATTTTTTAAATGGGGAAAGTTCAAGTTGGGTGTCCATCTGGTGTGTTGCTTGTAGTAGAAGGTGTGTCAGAGGCCTATTACCCTCTGTTGAAATTGATGATACTTTAGTGGTGTTTGACAATAATTTTATGAAATGTGGAGACTACAAGTTGGGTGTCCATCTGGTGGGTTGCCTGTGTAAGTAGGGATCACAGATATGCAAGCCCAGCACTTACTTTCAGTCAACTACTTGTGTTACTTTCCTTACATTTTTCTACTAATATTACTGTATGAAACTGATGTTTGTGTGCCATGTGAGTGTGGCTAGAGAAAAAAAAATTGGAGGTGTTGCATCAGGTATCAGGACTCCCAGCTAAGAAGGCTTACACTGCTCCCTTAACCACCAGGTCCTCATTGAAACTTCAATTCCAAGCTGTAAATGCTGGACTAGACCCTGATATCTCATTCATGGCCCATGGCTGATTACTGCTGTGCCATTTGCAAATTTCTACTGTGAGTCAATTGATGCTACTTTTCATGGTGTCTGTCCCTAATTTTAGCTATTTGGAAGCTTCTTGTTACCCCTTAAGGTGCGGTGTATCCAATTGATTTGGCCTCCCATTGAACTTAACGGGGGAATTGAACCGAACCTCAAAAGGTTCATGAACCCAGTTAGTGAATCTGTTATGGTCAGTTTATTCTTAGAATATTAGTAGTGAATCACATATTATTCATTTTTCTTATTGTTTCAGGTCACATATTTCAGGTCACAAAATGCATAATTTGGATCTTGTGACTTTTATATGTCCTTTGACTGAAAAAAAGAGCTGAAGTTTTGCCAGTTTTTTGGGTTTGGACAGGATAGGAACACAGTGGAATTACATTGGATGGTAAGACAACAATGATACGGTTAGGAGATTGTGGGCTCCTCACACCCTAGTCATCCAGGCAGAGGGCAATGACATGGGTACCTGTTCTATGCAAAGTGTAAACAGAACCTGTCAGGTCAGATAAAGCTATTAACTTGCATATATGAAGTGAAACCAGCAGGTTAATGGCATTATGAAAGACCTTTATCACTGCTGAATGACTACTGAGTAAGTTTACATAATGGTCGAGAAGGGGTTTCCATAAGGTGACATAAATATATGTCATGGGAATCTCAAATCATTGTGTGATCGGGCGAGATGCCTGCTGTATCTGACTCGTCAACACTGAATTGCCAACCACAGCAATTTTAATGTTTCGGCAAATGAAATTGCCTGAAAGATTGATATCCAGCTATGATCAGTGCTTTAACAGCATTACTCATTAGCTGGTGCTAGGAGATAGCAGTGTCAGCAGCCCCAGTGCTTATTGTTGCAATTATAAAGTAACATAATAACATACCATCTTTTTCGGACTATAAGACGCACTGGACCATAAGACGTACCCCAAATTTTCAGAAGGAAAATAGGAAAAAAATAATGTGTCAAATGGGGGTCCGTCTTACAGTCTGAATTCAGCTTACCGAGTGGGAGTGCACAGGTGGAGGAGTGGTCACAGGGGTTGTTCAGTTGTCCAGGCAATCCAGAAATTGCAAATTCGGTTGTCCAGGAAATCCCATCCATGGCTGGTGCGGTGGGGCTCCGAAGGCATTTTGCGACAGGTGCGGTGGTGGTGCAGCAGTGGTGCTTTGTAGTGCGGCGGTGGTGCTCTGCGGTGCAGCGGTTGTGCTGTGGGGTGCGTCGGGGCTCCGTCAGCATGTTGTGAAAGCCCGGAGGCCCCACAGATCCGTTGTTGCGATGCGGTGGCCTCCAGGAAAATGGTCGTAGGGGACGGCGCATGCTCAGATTGAGATCTCGGCAACAAGAACTCGTCCCGAGATCTCGGGACGAGATCTCATTGCAAGATCTCAATCTGCTGCGATGCGGTGGCCTCCGAGAAAATGGCCGCCAGGGGCGGAGTATGCTCAGATTCAAATCTCGACTATGAGATCTCGCTGCTGAGATCTCAATCTGAGCATGCGCCGCCCCTGGCAGCCATTTTCCAGAGGCCACCATATCACAGCAATGGATCTGCGGGGGCCTCCGGGCTTTCACAACATGCTGGAGGAACCCCGCCGCATCCAAGAGGACTACTGCTGCATCCCATAGGTTGGAACGCTGCATCCCAGAAGACGACCGCCGCATTCCAGAGGGCGATCGCCGCATCCCAGAGCACGACCTCTGCACCAGCCTGGGAAGTGAGGCTGCATCGCCCTGCAGTGTCAGACCGGGAACACCGCCACAGTATTTGTAAGTATATTCCTACTATAAGACATACCTCCATTTTCCCCACAAAATTTTTTGGGAAAAAAGTGCATCTTATAGTCAGAAAAATAAGGTAATTAGTAAGGCTGAAAAAAGACATTTGTCCATCTAGTTCAGCCTATATTCTGTCAGAATAAATCCCCAGATCTACGTCCTTCTAAAGAACCTAATAACTGTAAGATACAATATTGTTATGCTCCAGGAAGCATCCAGGCCTCTCTTGAACCCCTTGACTCAGTTCGCCATCACCACCTCCTCAGGCAAGGAATTCCATATTCTCACTGCCCTAACAGTAAAGAATCCTCTTCTATGTTGATGGAAAAACCTACTCTCCTCCAGACGCAGAGAAAGCCCCCTTGTGACCGTCACCATCCTTGGTATGAACAGATCCTTGGAGAGATATTTGTATTGTCCCCTTATATACTTATAAATGGTTATTAGATCACCCCTCAGTCGTCTTTTTTCTAGACTAAATAATCCTAATTTTGCTAATCTCTCTGGGTATTGTAGTTCCCCCATCCTCTTTATTAATTTTGTTGCCCTCCTTTGCACTCACTCTAGTTCCATTATATCCTTCCTGAGCACTGGTGCCCAAAACTGTACACAGTACTCCATGTGTGGTCTAACCAGGGATTTGTACTGAGGCAGTATAATGCTCTAATCATGTGTATCCAGACCTCTTTTAATGAACCCCTGCATCCTGTTTGCCTTGGCAGCCGTTGTCTAGCACTGGCTGCTTCAGGTAAATATCATTAACTAGGATCCCCAATCCTTCTCCATGTCAGATTTACCCAGTGGTTTCCCATTCAGTCTTTAATGGTGATATTGATTCCTTCTTCTCATTTGTATAATAGAGATGAGCGGTATTCGAATCGAACTGTTCGCCAATCTCAAATTCGAGCTGTTTTGGGCGGTGTTCGAGCCGTTCGACGAACCCGAATGATTTGGAAAAAATCCGGCTGTTATGTTCGATAACTGTTCATGCACCAAAATCGTAACTGGATTTTTTCACAGTAATGCTGATAATCACTGTTAATACACAGTTTGAGTGTACAGCGGGGCGGGGGGAGGGGCATGGGATGGATCTCTGCAGAAAAAATTAAGATCTCCATTTTTTTTTCTCTTTCCCGCATTTCCAGTGGGAGGTGCAGTCTGTCAGCCTATCAGCAGCGCACACACGGAGCGAAGTGCTTTTTTTCACACAAGCAAGGGCATGTGTCATTGGCTGTGTATGTCACATGTCCTTGCCCTATAAGACCCAGCCATTTTCCCCGTCGCCACCATTTTCTCACTGCTGCAGCTGAGTGTTAGACTGCGCAGCTGCTGCTATTAGCGCTATATTGTCATGTGCAACTGCGAATTGCAAGCAAATTTTCTGTGAAATAGACAGGAAGGTTTAGGGAGAAGGGACTAGTTTGTAATTCCAGCCCTTTTGAGGGCTAGGTTACAGCAGTTCCTAGCACTTTTAGCAGGCAGGTCTGTGCTCTTAATAAATAGACAGATAGGTTGGGAGTAGTGACTATTTGTAATTGCAGCCCTTTTGAGGGCTAGGTTACATCAGTTCCTATCACTTTTTGCCAGCTCCACCAGCGTTCAAATAACTACGAATTTTTAGCTGCATCTTGCCTGTAAAATAATTTGGGGCATAGTAGCAGTGTGTGGTACTCATTCTATTAGGCCGTCTATACAAAGCTCCACCAGCGTTGAAATTACTAATAATTTTTAGCTGCATCTTGCCTGGACAATAATTTGGGGCATAGTAGCAGTGTGTGGTACTCATTCTATTAGGCCATCTATACAAAGCTCCACCAGCGTTCAAATAACTATGAATTTTTTAGCTGCATCTTGCCTGGAAAATATTTTTGGGCATAGTAGCAGTGTTTGGTACTCATTCTATTAGGCCATCTATACCAAGCTCCACCACCTGTGTATCTAATAAAATTGTTTTACTGCTTCTAACCCAGCCAATCCTTTTGGGCTAGTACCACAATTTGGCCACTCAGCTCTGCTCGGTTTCCATCCATCGTTTTTTGTGCAAACAACTCCAGAGTTGTAAATTAGGGAGACCTTGATCAGATTTCTGTTGTGCGAGGTTGGGGGGAGAGGGCAGAGGAAGGAAGCATGATTCTTACCTCGCCACCAACACAACAGGGACTTGGTGCTCCTGGATGCGCAAGACACATGAGTGCCTTCTTGCTGCACTACCTACAACATGACCCTCGAATTGTCAGCATTCGAAATAATCCTGACTACTGGGTAGCCACACTGTTAGATCCCCGGTACAAAAGTAAATTTGCCGAAATAATTCCTGCCATAGAAAGGGATTAACGCATGCAGGAGTATCAGCAGAGACTGTTGCAGAATCTTACATGTGCTTTTCCACAAAACACCAGTGGTGCACGTAGTGAATCTCACAGTTCTAACTTGCCAACCGTGGGACTGTCGAGTGTTCAGCACTCAAACCGTAACAGAAACACAGTATCTGCGGAATCCTTTCACCACATTTTTAGCCCATCCTTTGCAAGGACACAGGAGACAAGAAGTCAGACACATAGTCAACGCCTAGAGACGATGGTACAGGAGTATCTCCAACTGAACATCGAAACCTTGACTGTGTCACTGGACCCTTGCTCTTTTTGGGCTTCCAATCTGGATAAATGACCGGAACTCGCCACTCACGCCTTGGAGATCTTGTCATGCCCCGCAGCCAGCGTTCTCTCTGAACGTGTGTTCAGCGCTGCTGGTGGTGTGCTGACAGATAAGCGCACGCGGCTGTCCACTGACAATGTAGACAGACTCACGTTCATAAAGATGAACAAATCATGGATCCGCAAGGACTTTTCTACCCCTGTGTCATCCTGGGGAGAGTAAAAGCTTGAGGATTTGTTAAAATCACCTCACCAACCGTTTTAAGCAACTATGGGGCAATTGATACCAGAAAGATATACATATATGACCAGAAAAAATAAAAAATACCCATGATAAATCAGGAGATAAACATACATATGACAATATTTTACTGGTCCATATATAGGATTTTATAGGACACACTGACATCGCAGAGCAAAGAACATGTGGAAACCACAAAAAACAGTGCAACAGTCCAAATATTCACTAAGAAGATGATTTTATTAATATCAAAAGTAAAGCGGAAATTGGAACAGACAAAAGGGCTAAAATTGACACATATAACCACATAAGCCCAAGTGGGCAGAAAACATAGAACCACCAGAAAATTGCCGCACTATAAGTAGAAATGTAGCACACAATAACAAATCTATTAATTCAGTGCCCAGATGGGAACAGATATATCAATCGTATATATGTGTGGATATATTCATAAACTAACCACATAATGCTCGATAGTTCCCACACCTAGATACATCATAGCCCAAAGATATAAGATATATGTAGCAGCAATCAAATGAATAGTGATAGTGACATACCAGGTGGCGCTCAGTCTCCCGCCCTCCCCGACGCGCGTTTCAGAAATTCCTTCCTCAGGGGGCCTCACGTTGGGTCTCCCCCCCCCCTTTTAACCGTAGGAAACTACATACACTTTGGCTTGGGGTAACACAGATGATTGAGTGTGAAGATCTGTTTACTCATACTATAGCCTGGGAATCAGAGGTCTGCTCCAAAGCTTCAGTGTCTGCTAGTCAGCGGCGTAGCCACCGGCTGTAGATCTAATTACAATTTTTTTTTCAAATTCCATTTTTTTTTTGTGGTGAAAAAGTACAAGAAAATACAATATACATAGCAAAAGGGGTAGTATAACTATAAATCTATGCATAACTACAGTACATTGGGGGGTACAGGGAGGGTTTTCCATCAATATTCAGATCAAATATGTATTTTTCCATATGAAAGATAGAGAGAGAGGGAGCAGACCACGCCAGACCACCAATCAATAGAGTGCGATTATGATCATTGTTGTGCCGACATTACGGATAACTTTAGTTGGGGGCTAGATGGTAGGCGTCAGAGTTTTTGCAAATCAATCCAATTCCTCCAAATCACACAGTATCTGTCAACATCAGCCGGTGAGATGGCAATCAGATGCTCCATCCTATTAAGGAGGGAGATCTGCGCAAACCATTCCTCCACAGTGGGTGGGTCTCTGCTTTTCCAGTGTCGTGGAATGACATTCGTAGCCGCCTGTATTAGGTAGCCTATTGATGACCTTTTATAACTACGTTTACTTATTGGTAACATTGATAAAAGGAGGGCTTCTAGCGTATTAGGGATAGTCAAACCAGTTATTTTCTCAATCATGGGAACCACCTTTGCCCAAAATGCATTTATTATATAGCATGCCCACCATATGTGTGACATTGTCCCTTCCCCCTCCCCACATCTCCAACATCTATTTGAGACCACTGGATACCATCTATGAAGGACTGCTGGTACCCGGTACCATCTAGAGATAATTTTGAAGGAGGTTTCCTGAGCTTTGGACCCTATTGAGGTTTTATGTGTTAGGAAGAAACATTTATCCCATTGTGAGTCAGAGAAGGACTTCCCCAGTTCCCTTTCCCATGCACCGCAGAATCCTGGCCTATTGTCAGTTACCTGGGCAATGAGGAGATTATACAGTAGGGAGATGGAGTGTGTAGGGGGTGACAAAGATAGGCTCAATTTTTCAAAGTTTGTGAGATCTCTATGAAGATGTGTGCGCTTCTTCACAGTTGAATAGAAGTGTTGTAATTGGCTATATTCAAAATTTGCCTTCGGGGAAGTGGCTCTTCCCTGTAACAAGTCATTGAGGGGGAGCAGCGAAGTATTGGAGATGACATGAGAAAATAATATCGGATGGGATTTATTTGAACTGAGAAATCTATTTGCAGATAGTCCTGGTGGGAAATCTGGATTATCTGAAATCGTGAGCAAGGGGCCCTGGGGGTCGATTGAGGATAATCTTTCTTTTTGGGATCTCAAAGCCAAAAAAGTGGCATAAGTACTATATGACATGAGGCCAAGAGAGGGGACAATTAAATGGGCGCACCATGGGAGAGTGCTAAAAGCTTTAGGACAAATGGATTGAGCTATTTTGACCCACAATTTCCCCTCCGAATGATGGAAGAAGTCGAGGATTCTAGCGTGTACTGCTGCCATGTAATACCTTCTACAATCTGGAGGGCTAAGGCCCCCCTTTTGTTTGTGTCTGATCAGAACGTCCCCCCGAATGCGTGGATGCCCACTTGCCCAGATAAATCTGCAAAAGCTACTGCGTAGTCTTTTCCAAAAATTTGAGGGAATTACCACGGGAATGGTTTGAAAGAGGTATAAGAGTTTAGGTAGGACATTCATTTTTAGTATATTTATTCTGCCGAACCTGGAAAAATCCTTCACCGTCCAAGAAGTAAGATCTCTATGGAGTTGTTCAATAAAGGGCCCAAAATTAAGTAAAAATAGATGGGAGAGGTCGCTATGAATACGAATTCCTAAGTATCTGATACCCTGTGAGGGCCAGGCAAAGGGAAAGTTGGACTGGATGGAATCCTGTATGGATTTGGGGAGGAAAACATCGAGGGCCTCAGACTTCGCTGCATTGGTTTTAAAATTTGACCATGTACCAAAGTGATCTATTTCAGCCATAACAGCAGTGATGGATATATGTGGTTGAGTGATATATACTAGGACATCATTCATCAGCAAATGCAGAGCACTTGTACTCGGTGCCTCCCACCTCAATCCCCCTAATATTGGGGTTATCGTGAATTGATGAGAGCTGGTGCTCCATCACTAGGATGTATAAGAGAGGGGACAGAGGACATCCCTGCCTTGTCCCATTGGTGATTATGAAAGGTGATGATAATGTTCCATTTATCTTCAGCCTAGCTGACGGATTGCGATACAGGGCCATGATTTTGGCTATAAAAGGGTCCCCTACCCCAAGCTTTTTAAGAGAATAATATATGGCGTGCCAGGAGACTCTATGGAATGCTTTCTCAGCATCCAACGAGAGTATCTAATTACAAATTTTTAACTGCATCTAGCCCAGACAATAATTTTGGGCCTAGTAGCAGTGTCTGCTAGTCAGCGGATTAACCCAGCTGTTAAGCAAGCTACACCACCTGTAGTTCGGACACTTAATTTTTTCAAAGGAAATGCTTCGGGCCCCCGGGACACTCAGTGAAGAGCATCGGGGAGGCACCCCAAGGCACAGGGGCTGGGACTGGAGGTAGGACGCCTTGCGGTGGACCGCCAAGCTCGATCCTTATAAAAGCTTTTTACTGCAGCAGCTTTAGTGGACGCTACTGGACCTGTAATTACCGCGGCTGCTGGCATGAGACTTGCCCTCCAATAGATCCTTGTAAAAGGATTTAAAGTGCACTCATTCAAATTAGAGAGACAATATAAATTAAAAAGATTAGACCTGCCTCCACCGCATGGGGCTCGCTCGACCCACCAGCGGACAGGCACCAGTATTGGGAGAGGGGGCTGGCCGTCAGGGTCCACCGCAGCTCTGGCACAAAGCCGGCGACACGCAGGTCGCACGGGCAGGAACGGACTGGCCGTGTCGGCTTCGCACTTTTTTGGTTTTAGAAGGGCATGACATGCCTATATCTGTGTCTCCCCCTCCTTTTGCTCCTCCACCTCTTTTCTTTTCGCATGACTATATGCACTTGTCACTTTTCCATGTGATAGTTGTGTCTTCTGAGCAATTTGTCAGCTTTTGGACACCTTTGAAGTGTTTTCTATGTGTTTTCTATGTGTTTTTGTTTGCCTGCCATTGGTTTTAATGGTGTTCGATGAACAGTTCGACGAACAGTTCGTCGAACATACGGGTGTTCGGCGAACCGAACCATACTCGAACACTACGGGGGTGGCTCAACACTGGTGTATAACCTTACATTTATCATTGTTAAACCGCATCTGCCACCTTTCGGCCCAAGTTTCCAACTTATCCAGATCCATCTGTAGCAGAATACTATCTTCTCTTGTATTGACTGCTTTACATAGTTTTGTATCATTTGCAAATATAAATATTTTGCTGTGTAAACCTTCTACCAGATCGTTAATAAACATGTTGAAGAGAATAGGTCCCAACACCGACCCCTGCGGTACCCCACTGGTCACAGCGACCCAGTTATAACCACCCTCTGCTTTCTATCACTAAACCAGTTACTTACCCATTTACACACATTTTCCCCTAGAACCAGCATTCTCATTTTGTGTACCAACCTGTTGTGTGGCACGGTATCAAACGCTTTGGAAAAATCACGATATACCACGTCCAATGACTCACCTTGGTCCAGTCTATAGCTTACCTCTTCATAAAAACTGATTAGATTCGTTTGACAGGAGCCATTCCTCATAAACCCATGCTGATATGGCGTTAAACAGTTATTCTCATTGAGATAATCCAGAATGACAGTAGAGGTTATACTTACTGGCCTATAGTTTCCAATAAGGTTCACTTTTAGAGCCCTTTTTGAATATTCGTACCACATTTGCTATGCGCCAGTCCTTTGGAACAGACTCCGTCGCTATAGAGTCCCTAAATATAAGAAATAATGGTTTGTCTATTACATTACTTAGTTCTCTTAGTACTCGTGGGTGTATGCCATCTGAACCCGGAAATTTATCTATTTTAAACTTATTTAGCCGGTTTCACACCTCTTCTTGGGTTAGATTGGTGACCCTTAATATAGGGTTTTCTTCATCTCTCAGCATTTCACCTAGCATTTTATTTTCCACCATGAATACCGTGGAGAAGGTGTTTACTATTTTAGCTTTTTCCTCGTCATCTACAACCATTCTTTCCTCGCAATTTTTTAAGCAACCTACACTTTCACTTTTGATTCTTTTACTATTGATATAGTCGAAGAACAGTTTGAGATTAGTTTTACTCTCCTTAGCAATGTGCATCTCTGTTTCCTTTATGGCACCTTTAATTAGTTTTTAGATAAAGCATTTTCTCCCTATAGTTTTTTGAGCTTCAACGATGCCATCCTGATATAGCAGTTTAAATGCTTTCTTTTTGCTGTTAATTGCCCCTCTTACTACTTTGTTTACCACATTGGGTTTTTCCTATTTCTTGTCCTTTTATTCGCACAAGGTATAAACCGCTTACAGTGCCTATTTAGGGTGTGCTTTAACATTTCCTATTTATTATCTGTATTCTTATTTCTGAGGACTGTGGTGTTGTTGTGCAGATGAAGGGAACTCCAGAAGGCCACACAGAGATCCTGGATGGTAGGTTTAAACAGCCATACTTTATTTTCGTTCCTCTCTCCTGCTCCCCTTACCCAGGACTTCCTGCTCCTGCCTTGTCTCCTCCTCCCCATTACATCATTGTTACTAGGCAGAAACTGAAACAAGAATAACAGCAAGCCAATCACAGATATAGTAACATCACATCTCTCCTCTTCTCACCAAACAAAACAACATTATAACTGGATAACGGTCCAAAAGTTCACATTAGTACGAAGGATTTTTTTTTTCTTTTTACTGCAGAACATAGTCCAAGAGGTGGGCTGGCGGTCGACGATTTGCCCTCGCTGGATAGCGGTGAGACATCACAGTCCCAGATGAACTTTCTCAGTCCCCTGAGGTATCCTCCCTTGGAACTACTGAGCTCTGGGGATCCGGCAGGACGTCATCGCTATCTGCCTCATCTGTTTCTGGGACATAGTGGCAAAGTTTTTTAAAATGGGACACGTTCCTTGTGACCTGGCGACCGTGATCTTGAGCAGTAACCATGGTGCCTTTGACTTGTGTGACCTGAAAGGGTTCAGGATAGTATTGTGATGCAAACTTGTCTCTAGGTCTTAGCCTTTTTACCAGGACCCAATCTCCCACCAATACTTCCGGTGGCTTGCAACGATGACTACTCTTATCTGCATACCTCTTCATCTTCTGTTTGGATATGGCATCCTTAGTAGCAATTGGGGTTTGAACAGGGCTCTGCGGAACGCTCGGGAGTTTGACACGCATAGGCCTGTTGAACAGCGCAGTGGCAGGTGGTATCCCAGTAGTAGAATGGGGTGTAGCTCTGTACTGTCTAAGAAATCTGTGTAACTCTTGCTGTAAGTCCTTGTGCTCCATGGTAGCGATCCTCAAAGTTTTGTTGATTGATTGCATGAACCGTTCCACTTCACCATTGGCCTGAGGCCAGTAAGGAGTTATTTTCCTGTGAGTGAAACCAAGATAGGTTGCGAATGATCGAAAGTCTGTGCTATTAAAAGGTGGTCCATTGTTATGATTTGGTAGCTGAGGAGTGCAGGTAAAAAAGGCAATACACCAGAGCAGTTGGAATCTATGAGATTGCAGTACCCTGACTAACCACCACAACTAGAGGCAGCCGTGGAGCATTCCTACGTTGGTCCTAGACGCCTCGTCACAGCCTGAGAAACTAACTACACCTAAAGATAGAAACAGGAAAGCCATCTGCCCCGGAGCAGAACCCCAAAGATAATAGAAAGCCCCCAAACATATAATGGCGGCCAGACAAGATGAAATACTGACACAGAAAGAAAATAGTATGAGCAAACGCTGGGGCCCAAACTAACTAAATAGAAAAGGATAGGAAGGGTACTTACTGCAATCCCAGAAAACCCTGAAAGGCACCAACTCTACTAATTTCAAAAACACCTGAGATCACACGACCTCTTCCACCTAAATTAGTTCTCTGGTGTAACAAAATCAAAACAGCAGCCACTGAAAAAACTGGAAAAAGCAAAAGTACAAACAACAGTGGCTGAACAAAACTGAGAGGGCAGAAGCCCCCGGAGGGGACCCTGAAGGCCCCCACAGAAGTGCAGGACAAAATGTAAAAATATAGCACAAACACAAAAGAAGAAAAAGTCTTATCTGTTAGCAGAAGATGCAGACACGACACAGCAGGCTACAAGGGAAACTGGAATAAAGGATTCAGACCAGAACAATTGATCACCGGCAACCCTGATGGGAAGGTGACTCCCTTATATAAGACCAGTCAGCAACACCTGATTCCCAGTCCTCACAATCTTCACTGGACAGACTAGCACTGCTTGTAACCACCAGAGGGAGCCTCTGCTCAGAACCCATCTCAAACCCATTCACAACAGTACCCCCCCTTGAGGAGGGGTCACCGAACCCTCATTTGAGCAACCAGGTCGGTCAGGATGAGTTCTATGATACGCACGGATAAGTCTCCTAGCATGGATGTCCGAAGCAAACACCCAAGAATTGTCTTCCTGACCATAACCTCTCCATTTAACCAAATACTGGAGTTTCCGTCTAGATAAACGAGAATCTAATATTTTCTCAACCACATACTCCAGATTGCCCTCAACCAAAACAGGGTCAGGAGGCACAGCAGCAGGAACCACTGGCTCAACAAACCTCTTCAACAAGGACTTGTGGAACACGTTATGGATCTTAAATGTCCCTGGAAGAAGCAAACGAAAAGAAACAGGATTAATAATCTCCATGATCTTATAAGGTCCAATGAACCTAGGCTTAAATTTAGGAGATGCCACTTGTGAGGAACTCAGCCGACCGCCACACGGTAGCCCGGGTATCACAGCTTCTGATACCACCGCCGCTACCAAATGTGACGGACGATCCCTTTCCTCCCACGTCACCAATGGGACGTAACTCCACAGGTACAGCTCTCCGGCGCCCCCCTTTGTCTCTCAGGTCAGTAAGAGAACTGCACCTAGAGCAAATGGCCGCCGGGGAAGGTGTCCTGTTACCCACTGGGTATTCTAAGATTCGTGATCAGAGTAAAAGCATCAGCCCAAGATTAATTTTATGGTTTAATTTGCCTTAAGGGCGCACTAGATAATTACAGGAATATACAGTAAAGCTATACAACGTAATTACAATGGATTTGCAGTCAGAGTAAGAATATAACAATAATGTACAAGGCTTAAAGGTATAAGCTATGGATCAATATTACCGGGTATTATGGTCATGGGAAGGCCTTGGCTCTGCCGTTCCCAGGTACAGTCTTCAGTTGCTGGATATTCCCTTGGTCTTTCCTAGACCATCTTCTTGGCTTCTGTGTGTGAAATGGAATGAGCACAGGGGTACCTGGCTACAGCTCTTAAACCTGCTAGGCCCGTCCCCTTTACTTTGAAGCACGCATATTAACTGGCCTGCAATTCATATGGAGCAGGAAACAATGGCTTGAGCTTGAGCTATTTACCATACGACTGACCATCTTATTCAGACACTGGCCTAAACTAATTAGCATGCTAAAGCCCCTTTGATTCCTAGTGGACATCAAAACCTGTCGTACTGTATATGCTAATAGGCAATGTGTAGTTAATAGTCTGTGACACTGAACTGACAAAATGGAGGCTGGTACAGGCCCTATACAAAATGGCGACGTCCCTTTCCTTACACCTCCCTGCTTTTGAGGGCGCTAGGGGGTATCACATTCCTGTGTTCCCCCGTGCGCCCTACCGCACCCTCTCTTTGGCTAGGGTGGCAGATCCAGAAGGATTTCTGACTCTCTGCCCTCTGAAAGGTTGCACACTGGTTGGGCATAAGCCTCCCGCTCATGATGGGCCTTCATCATGTTCACATGGAAGGCCTTCCTTCTTCCACGGGCGTGGTCCAGAGTGACCAGGTAGGTGACGGCGTTGAGCTGCTCGTGCACGAGGTATGGACCCTCCCAGGCCGCCTGAAGCTTGTTTTGGGGTACGGGGACCAGTACCTACACCTTTTGACCCACCTGGTAGGTCCGCTCACAAGCATTCTGGTCGTACCATCGCTTCTGGTCAGCCTGAGCTTGGGCCATATTGTCATGCACCAGCCGCGTCAAGGCCATCATTCGGTCCCGGAAGCGCACGACACTCAATGACCGACACTCCAGGGGTGGCTAAATCCCCTTCCCACTCTTCCTTCACCAGAGCAAGGGGCCCCCGTACACGTCGCCCGTACAGGAGCTCAAAGGGGGAGAACCCCGTTGAGGCCTGTGGGACCTCCCGGTAGGCAAACAGCAGGTGTGGGAGATATCGCTCCCAGTCTCTCCCATGGGAGTCGACCAACATCTTCAGCATCTGCTTTAAGGTGCCATTGAACCTCTCACACAAGGCATTGGTCTGTGGGTGATATGGGCTGGCCACCAGATGTTGCACCTGTACCTGCTTACAGAGAGACTCCATCAGCTGCGACATGAACTGGGTCCCTCGGTCGGTGAGCATTTCCTTGGGAAACCCCACTCTGGAGAAAATCTCCAGTAAGGCAGTGGCCACTTTGTCGGCCCGAATGGACGACAAAGCTACCGCCTCCGGGTACCGGGTGGCATAGTCCACTACCGTTAGTATGAAGCATTTCCCGGAGCGGCTGGGAGTGGACAGCGGTCCAATGAGATCCACAGCCACCCTCGAGAAAGGCTCTTCGATGATGGGCAGAGTTACCAGTGGGGCGCCGCCCCGCCTTCCCCACCCTCTGACAGGTGTCACACGAACGGCAGTAGGCTATCACCTCGGTCCTCATTCCAGGCCAGTAGAAATGCTGAGCTAGCCTGGCCCTGGTTTTAGCGATCCCTAGGTGTCCGGCCATTGGAATCTCGTGTGCGATCCGCAACAATTCCGCCCTGAACGGATGGGGTACCACTAACTGTCGGTCCCTGGGCCACGCCTCCGGTGAACCCTGCTGGACCGTTACCCGGTACAGCCGTCCCTGGTCCCAGACTACTCGCTCGCGGTCGGACTCCAGGGGAGGCTGTGCCGCCTGTTCCTTGAGAGTCTTCAGGCTAGGGTCAGCTTCCAACGCTGCCTGAAATCCCTGACTAGATGTGGCAAGGATTGATGAAACTGCCATGTCCTCTGTCAGTTCCTCGGGATCTGTCTCCTGGCTACTGTCTGACTCGGCAGCCACTTGGTCAGAGAGGGGGAAACCGTCGGACCTCCGCGAGGCTCCTTGGGCTCCAGCGCTCCCACTCCTGGTAACAGCGGCCACGACCGCTGAGACCACGGGTAGCGCCTGCTTTCCCTCATCCCCTGACCAAGTCGCCGGGTCAGGCAGACTTCTCTGACTTCCTGACATCCCGGATGTGGGGAACTCCTGACCTGGGGTCCTACCTGGTGGCTCCTCTCCCGGGACACCCCCTCCCCCCATGGCCTGTTCCTCTTCCTGCAGGGGCCCTAGACTCAGCAGGCTGGATTCACTTAGGGGCCCTACACTGCCCATAGCAGCCCCTCCCCCACCTCTGAGCTCTCCCATGCAGCCTCCTCACCTGTCCTCACTGTGAGCCCTGTGTGTGTAGTGTCAGTGCATGGCTTACCATCAGGTTTCACTCCCTCCTCCACTGTTGGAGGCACATTCAGTACATTAACATACTGGGACACTAGCCCCCCCAAATCAGTCCCAAGCAACACATTTGCAGGAATATTCGGCGTTACTCCCACCTCCCGCATCCCCCTCCCGGCGCCCCAGTCCAAATACACCTTGGCAACGGGCAGCGCCGGTTCAACGCCTCCAATTCCGGAGACGGAAAGGGTTTTCCCAGGTACCAAGTCATGAGGGGACACCACCTCAGGGCGTACCAGGGTTCGTTCAGCGCCTGTGTCCCGCAGTCCCATGACCGCTGAGCGGCCAATGGTGACGGGTTGGTAATTGTCTAGGGACCTCCCACCACCCCCTCCCACACACAAAACAGTGGTCGGTTTCTGGGACAGGGATGGGGCCTTCTGGCGCTGGGGACACGCAGCCTTAAAGTGTCCTGGCTGATTGCAATTATGACAACGTCTGGGTTCTGTTCCTGGCCTGGAGAGGGCAGCCGGGGGGTACACCCCTTGCACTCTGGGGGCTGGATATGGGGCTGGGGCAGGATTGGGCTTACCCCCTCTCCAGGTGGTGCTGGCAGGCTTCTTTGGCTCCGGCGCCCTGTTGTTGGCATACTCGTCTGCCAGGGCGGCTGTAGCAGAAGCCCCCTTTGGTTTACGGTCACGGAGGAACTGCTGGAGGTCCTCTGGGCAGTTCCACAAGAATTGCTCCATGACAAACAGTTCCTGGACCTCCTGGCGGGTAGTGAGCTCTAGACCCGAGGTCCAGTGCTCCGCAGCTCTCAGCAGGGCCCGCATGTGGTCGGTCCAGGTGTCCTTTGGACCCCGCTGCAGGCTCCTGAACTTCCTGCGGTACGACTCCGGGGTGAGGTTGTAGTGCTGGATCAGGGCCCGCTTGATGCTCTTGTAGTCCTGCTCCTCCCCGGCAGGTAAGTCCCCAAAACTTCCAGGGACTTACCCCTCAAACGGGGGGTCAGGTACCTTGCCCACTGATCCAGGGCCAGATGATGTTGGAGGCATGTCCTCTCAAAAGCAAGCAGAAAGGAATCCAGGTCTCCATCCTTTTCAAGTAAGGGAAAGTCCTCCGCTCGGACCTTGGAAGCCCTTGTCTCCAGTGGGCCTGGTGCGTCCAGTGGGGGCCCGTGCTGAGCCATCTCCAGTCGGTGCCGGTGCTCCGCAGCTTCACGGCGTTCTGTATGCTCCCGCTCCGCTGCTCTCTCTGCTCTCTCTGCCGCTGCTTGCTCCCGCTCCGCAGCTTCACGACGTTCTGTATGCTCACGCTCTGCTGCTGCTTGCTCACGCTCTGCTGCTTTCTCTGCCGCCACCAGGAGTCTGTTATAGGCGGCGTCATTACCAGCCTCGAGCTGTGCCATAGCCGCTTGGAAGAGGGCCTCCGATCTGTACACACTGGGACGGGCAGGGGGTGGACAGTCCACTGTGAGACTGAGCACGGGGGTCGGGCTCCTTGGGGAGCCCTGGCTGAGCTCCCCCTCATCGGTATCGAACCCCTCATAGGCCACAGCATTGGCCTTCCCCTTTGCCCTACTCCTGGTGCCTTCCGCCATCTTGGGAACCTTTGGTTACTGACACAGCTGCAACCCTGACCTTGCACACAACTTATTATATTTACACTCTGACCGTCTAGTGCTGGGCTGACCTTAAGACCCCAGCAGTGAAAGTACAGCTGGTAGTCTCTAGTGTCTGGGAGTAGGGGTCCCACGCACACTATTACTCTGATCCCACCGCTGCCACCAATTGTGAGGAACTAAGCCGACCGCCACATGGTAGCCTGGGTATCACAGCTTCTGATCCCACCGCTGCCACCAATTTGTGAGGAACTCAGCCGACCGCCACACGGTAGCTCGGGTATCACAGCTTCTGATACCACCGCCGCTACCAAATGTGACGGACGATCCCTTTCCTCCCACGTCACCAATGGGACGTAACTCCACAGGTACAGCTCTCCGGCGCCCCCCTTTGTCTCTCAGGTCAGTAAGAGAACTGCACCTAGAGCAAATGGCCGCCGGGGAAGGTGTCCTGTTACCCACTGGGTATTCTAAGATTCGTGATCAGAGTAAAAGCATCAGCCCAAGATTAATTTTATGGTTTAATTTGCCTTAAGGGCGCACTAGATAATTACAGGAATATACAGTAAAGCTATACAACGTAATTACAATGGATTTGCAGTCAGAGTAAGAATATAACAATAATGTACAAGGCTTAAAGGTATAAGCTATGGATCAATATTACCGGGTATTATGGTCATGGGAAGGCCTTGGCTCTGCCGTTCCCAGGTACAGTCTTCAGTTGCTGGATATTCCCTTGGTCTTTCCTAGACCATCTTCTTTGCTTCTGTGTGTGAAATGGAATGAGCACAGGGGTACCTGGCTACAGCTCTTAAACCTGCTAGGCCCGTCCCCTTTACTTTGAAGCACGCATGTTAACTGGCCTGCAATTCATATAGAGCAGGAAACAATGGCTTGAGCTTGAGCTATTTACCATACGACTGACCATCTTATTCAGACACTGGCCTAAACTAATTAGCATGCTAAAGCCCCTTTGATTCCTAGTGGACATCAAAACCTGTCGTACTGGATATGCTAATAGGCAATGTGTAGTTAATAGTCTGTGACACTGAACTGACAAAATGGAGGCTGGTACAGGCCATATACAAAATGGCGACGTCCCTTTCCTTACACCACTCTCATAGGAATATTCTTTGAGGACAACCAGACCAAGTCCCCCACTTTAAACCGAGGACCATCAGTCCTATGCCGGTTAGCAAACCGCTGGGCCTTGTCCTGAGAGAGGGACAACCTCTCCACTACCTGGTCCCAAATCTGTTGCATACGCTCCACAACAGAGTCAACACCTGGACAGACAGAAGCCTCCGTCTGTCCTGAAGAAAATCGAGGGTGAAACCCAGAATTACAGAAAAACGGAGACATCAAAGTGGCAGAGCTAGCCCTATTATTAAGAGCAAACTCAGCCAAAGGCAAAAAAGAGACCCAGTCATCCTGATCAGCAGACACAAAGCATCTTAGATAAGTCTCCAATGTCTGGTTTGTTCTCTCAGTTTGACCATTGGTCTGAGGATGAAATGCCGAGGAGAAAGACAATTGAACACCCAGTTTAGAACAAAAAGTCCTCCAAAATCTGGAAACAAACTGGACTCCTCTGTCAGACACAATGTTCTCAGGAATGCCGTGTAAACGAACCACGTGCTGAAGGAACAACGGCACCAATTCAGAGGAGGAAGGCAACTTAGGTAATGGCACAAGATGTATCATTTTGGAAAACCTATCACAAATTACCCAGATGGTGGTCATTCTCTGAGAAACAGGGAGGTCGGAAATGAAATCCATAGAGATATGGGTCCATGGTCTCTTGGGCACAGGTAATGGCATCAACAAACCACTAGAGCGAGAGCAAGGCTTGGAGCGAGAGCAAGTCCCGCAGGACTGCACAAATTCCCTGACATCACGAGACAAGGTAGGCCACCAAAAGGACCGACTAACCAAGTCTCTGGTACCAAAAATTCCGGGATGCCCAGCCAATGCGGAACAATGAATCTCAGACATCACACTCTTTTTCCACTGATCCGGGACAAACAATTTTCCAACCGGGCAGCGCTCGGGCCTATCCGCCTGACACCCCTCCAGAGCAAGTCTCAAATTGGGCGAGATGGCGGAAAGAACTACACCCTCTTTCAAAATAACAGAAGGATCAGATAACTCAGGAGAGTCCGCAAGGAAGCTCCTCGAGAGGGCATCCGCCTTAACATTCTTAGTGCCAGGAAGAAAGGAAACCACAAAATTAAAACGTGTGAAAAACAAGGCCCACCTGGCCTGTCTAGGATTGAGTCGCTTGGCAGATTCCAGATAGACCAGATACTTATGGTCCGTAAGGACCACCACCTGATGTTTGGCTCCCTCCAGCCAATGTCTCCACTCTTCAAAAGCCCACTTCATGGCCAATAACTCCCAATTACCCACATCATAATTACGTTCAGTAGGAGAAAATTTTCGAGAGAAAAAGGCACAAGGGTTACTTTTAGAGGTCTCTGGATCTTTTTGGGATAAAACGGCACCTGCCCCAATTTCAGAGGCATCAACCTCCACCTGAAATGGAAGAGAAACATCAGGCTGCCGTAGAACAGGAGCAGAAGTGAATCTCTGCTTAAGTTCCTGAAATGCAGAGACTGCCTCAGGAGGCTAATTCATCACATCAGAACCCTTTCTGGTCAAATCAGTTAATGGTTTAACAATAACCGAGAAATTACCAATAAATTTACGATAAAAATTGGCAAAACCCAAAAATCTCTGAAGAGCCTTTAATGAAGTAGGTTGGACCCAATCACAGATGGCCTGAACCTTGACCGGGTCCATTTCAATAACAGATGGGGACAAAATGAATCCCAGAAATGAGATCCTCTGTACGCCAAAAAGACACTTTGATCCCTTCACATACAGAGCATTCTCTCTCAAAATCTGGAATACAGTTCGAACATGTTTCACATGAGAGTCCCAGTCATTAGAAAAAATCAAGATATCATCCAAATAAACAATCAGAAATTTGTCCACAAAATCCCTGAAAATGTCATTCATGAAGGACTGGAAGACGGAAGGAGCATTAGTGAGCCCAAAGGGCATCACCAGGTACTCAAAATGCCCTTCAGGGGTATTGAATGCCGTCTTCCATTCATCCCCATGCTTAATGCGAATAAGGTTATACGCCCCCTGAGGTCAAGCTTGGTAAACCAAGTAGCGTTTTTCACCCTGGAAAACAGGTCAGAAATCAAGGGTAACGGGTATTGATATTTCACAGTAATATTGTTCAAGAGACGATAATCAATACACGGCCTCAATGAACCATCCTTTTTGGCCACAAAGAAAAAACCGGCACCTAAGGGTGAAGAGGATGGTCTGATATGACCCTTCTCCAATGATTCCTTGATATAAGACCGCATAGCGTCATGTTCAGGTACAGACAAGTTAAAAAGGCGACCCTTAGGGAATTTACTACCCGGCACTAATTCAATAGCGCAGTCATAGCTCCTATGGGGAGGCAAGGATGCAGATTTACTTTCGCTAAACACATCAGAAAAACCAATCAAAAAGTCAGGAACATCCTGAGCCTGGGGGGAGGCAGAAAAAACAGGAGTGTTGGTATTAACACATTCGCAGCCCCAACTGGTTACAGACACAGATTTCCAATCCAAAACAGGATTATGAGACTGTAACCAAGGGAAACCCAGCACGATAATGTCATGCAGATTATACAGAACCAAAAATTTGCAGCACTCCTGGTGATCAGGTTCAACCCTCATTATCACCTGAGTAGAAAACTGGGGTTTATTCTCAGCCAAAGGGGTAGAATCGATCCCCAGTAGGGGAATAGACTTCTGCAGGGGTACCAAGGGAAACCCACAACGTTTAGCAAAATCATAATCCATCAGGTTAATAGCTGCTCCAGAATCAACGAAAGCCTGAGCAGAAAATGAGGACAGAGAGCATATCAGAGTGACAGTTAATAAAAACTTAGTCTGAACACTACCCAAGACAACTGAGCGTGCAAAACGTCTTCCCCGCTTAGGGCAGACTGAAATAGCATGAGAGGCATCACCACAGTAGAAACATAACCCATTGCGCCTTCGAAACCCATGACGCTGTGCCCCAGACACCACTCCATCACACTGCATGGGCTCAGAAGCTGGCTCACAAGGCAACACCATTCCACGCATACTTCTCCGCTCACGCAAACGTCTGTCAATTTGAATCGCTAATGACATAGAATCATTGAGACCAGAGGGGACAGGGAATCCCACCATAACATCCTTTACATTATCTGACAGACCCTTCCGGAAAAGGGCTGCCAAAGCGTTGTCATTCCATTTGGTCAGGACTGCCCACCTACGGAATCTCTGACAGTATAACTCAGCGTCATCAAGCCCCTGATTTAATGCCAACAAGGCTTTTTCAGCTTGATCAGTGACATTAGGCTCATCGTACAATAACCCCAAAGCCTGAAAAAATGCATCAACATCACTCAAAACAGGATCCCCAGGTGTCAGGGAAAAACCCAATCCTGAGGATCGCCGCGCAGGAGAGAGATGACAATTTGAACCTGCTGCGCTGCGTTCCCTGAGGACCTAGACTTCAAGGCAAAAAACAATTTACAATTATTTTTGAAATTCTGAAACTTAGCTCGATCCCCTAAAAACAAATCTGGCATGGGAATCCTAGGTTCCACAACAGGCAACCTAGCAAGATAGGTAGCAATACTCTGAACCTCAGTGGCAAGCTGATCCACACGGCCAGACAACTGTGCAAACTCCATTGAGAGAAAAGATCCTCCCCAGCACCCAGAGATATAGAGGGAAAAAAAAAAAAATGCAACAAACAGAAAAATATCTCTGACAACTCTGACAACCTTTTTTTTTCTTTCACAATATTTTTCCCTTCTGTGAGTACCACACAATTTTCAGTTATGGCCGGTGATACTGTTATGATTTGGTAGCTGAGGAGTGCAGGTAAAAAAGGCAATACACCAGAGCAGTTGGAATCTATGAGATTGCAGTACCCTGACTAACCACCACAACTAGAGGCAGCCGTGGAGCGTTCCTACGTTGGTCCTAGACGCCTCGTCACAGCCTGAGAAACTAACTACACCTAAAGATAGAAACAGGAAAGCCATCTGCCCCGGAGCAGAACCCCAAAGATAATAGAAAGCCCCCAAACATATAATGGCGGCCAGACAAGATGAAATACTGACACAGAAAGAAAATAGTATGAGCAAACGCTGGGGCCCAAACTAACTAAATAGAAAAGGATAGGAAGGGTACTTACTGCAATCCCAGAAAACCCTGAAAGGCACCAACTCTACTAATTTCAAAAACACCTGAGATCACACGACCTCTTCCACCTAAATTAGTTCTCTGGTGTAACAAAATCAAAACAGCAGCCACTGAAAAAACTGGAAAAAGCAAAAGTACAAACAACAGTGGCTGAACAAAACTGAGAGGGCAGAAGCCCCCGGAGGGGACCCTGAAGGCCCCCACAGAAGTGCAGGACAAAATGCAAAAATATAGCACAAACACAAAAGAAGAAAAAGTCTTATCTGTTAGCAGGAGATGCAGACACGACACAGCAGGCTACAAGGGAAACTGGAATAAAGGATTCAGACCAGAACAATTGATCACCGGCAACCCTGATGGGAAGGTGACTCCCTTATATAAGACCAGTCAGCAACACCTGATTCCCAGTCCTCACAATCTTCACTGGACAGACTAGCACTGCTTGTAACCACCAGAGGGAGCCTCTGCTCAGAACCCATCTCAAACCCATTCACAACAGTCCATTGTCGGACTTCACTGTTTCCGGTATGCCATATGCCGAGAAGATCTTGTCTAATTTTGGTATAACAGCCCTGGCAGAGGTTGTCGAAACATGTTCAATGACTGGGAACCTCGAATAGTCATCCATGACAACCAGCAGATAGGAGTGATCCGGTAAAACACAGAAATCAACACTAACAGCAGACCACGGGCCCTCTGGCAGGGGTGTCATTTGTAAGGGTGCGCGTCTATGGTCAATTGCAGTTTTCAATGAGTGCCTCTACTTTTTTGTCTAGTCCTGGAAACCAGACTTTCTCTCTCAGTAATTGCTTTGTTTTCACCACCCCTTGATGAGCCTCGTGGGCCAGATCCAGTACTCTGCTTTGAAGTTTCTGGGGTATCACCAACCGATTGTTACGCAACAGTAGATTTGAATCAGACACGGAGAGATCATGTCGTGCATTAAAGAAGGCTGTCAAGTAGGTTGTTTGATCCGGTGTTTGGAGGCGGGCTTCAGCAAGAAAATTGCTCCAATTTTTAGATCGAACAGTCTCTATAACTAACTGAAGTTGGTGATCGGAATCCACCGTTTGTTGTATTTCCTCCATAGTCATAGCTTTTGGCACAGAATGTGCAACAATAAAATTAATATGTTCCTCTGCAAGGATAGTTGCTGGGATGTCGTCCTTGGTAGTTTGTGGTGTTGGGTGTATCGAAAAGTAGTCAGCCGGATTACCAGCTCCTGCCTCGTATCTCAACCGAAACTGGTAGTTCTGTAGGCGGAGCAACCAGCGTTCAAGTCGTGGGGGAGGCTTTGAAGAATGTTTGTTGAAAAGCGGAATGAGCGGTTTGTGGTCGCTTATCACTGTGAATTTATGTCCCATAAGGTACAGATGAAAATGAAGGCATGTGAATAGCGTTGTTCTGTCTCTGTTAAGGCTTTGCTTGCATAGGAAATGGTAGAAACGTTGCCTTCTTTGGATACTTGTGTGAGAATTGCACCCAGGCCCACCGGACTAGCATCCACGATCAGCTCTGTGGACTTTAGAGGGTCAAAATAGGCCATGACGGTGTCGCCAGTCAGACCGGACTTCATGGAATCGAATGCTGCTTGGTGTTCAGTAGTCCATGTCCAAGGAGTGTCTTTTTTCGTGAGTAGTCGCAGGGGTTCGGAGATCGTGGCCAGATCAGGCATAAATCACCCACAGTACGTGACTAGTCCTAGAAAACTGCGAACCTCTGACACATTTTGAGGTTGGCTAGCTGACTTTATGGCAGCAACTTTCTGAGGATCTGCTGAAACTCCTTGCTCCGAAAATATATATCCAAAGAAGCTTAATGACTTTTGGTTAAACTCACATTTTGACGGATTGACAGTTAGATTGCAGGCTTGCAGTCTCTGAAACACTTGCTCTAAGTGACTGTCATACTCCTCTTGGGTTGTACCATATATAAGAATGTCATCACTGACGTTTAGAACTCCTGCTATTCCAGATAGAACCTGACTGATAACGTTCTGAAATATTTCTGCCGCAGATGAGATACCAAAGTTCAACCTCTTGAATCGTCGTAAGCCCACATGGGTACTAAAAGTTGTAATGTACCTGGAATCTGGATGCAACTCAAGTTGATGATAACCTGATTTTAAATCAATTTTAGAAAATACTTTTGCACCATTCAGGTCTGTGATAATGTCATCAATAGTGGGCGTGATGTGCCTTTCTCTTTGAATAGCCAAATTGGCATGCATATCCACACATAGCCGGATTTTACCAGGCTGCTTTGGTTTTGGTGCAACAACAATGGGCGATACCCAAGGAGTCGGGCCTTCAACTCGTTCAACAACATCAGACGCTTCCAGATCCTGCAGTTCTTGCTCCACAAGTTTGTGGACATGAAATGAGATGCGCATGTGAGGTTGAATAGACGGCTGTATTGACTGGTCAATATGCAATTTTATCTGTACGTCTTTTAGCTTACCGAGACCTTTAAAGAGATTGGGGTATCTCTGCATGATGTGTTGGGCCGAAGGACCTGTGACGCTATTGACCAGGTTGACCAGACCCAGAGATATAGCACTCCTGCAGCTGAGAAGCGTGTCTGCGGAGCACTCTACTACATATACAGTGTCGGTGATGGACTTCCCGTCAGCTGCAAGTTCTGACTGAAATTTGCCACACAGGGGTAGTGCAGATGCTGAACCATAAGGAAAAATCTTTAGGCTAGTGCTTTGTAGAGCAGGTCTGTTCGGGAGTTGGCTATAGACTGCACGGCTGATGACGTTTACTGATGCCCCCGTGTCTACTAGGGCTTCCACCGGACTACCATTTATCAGGATAAGTCGCCTTGGACTGGTAAGTGCGTGCAGTGTTTGAGATCCCTCTGCAGTCACTGAGAATAGATAAGTACTGTGAGGCTCGTCAGTAAGCTGCAGCGTTTGGATTTTCTGTGACCTGGGTTGTACTGTGGAATGAGGGGATTGTGGTTTGGATCTACACACTTTTGCAAAATGGTTTTGTTTTCCACAATTATGGCAGGTCCCCCCTTTTGCTGGGCAGACATTCTGGTGAGGATACGACCCTCCGCAGTTGTAGCAAGTTGCCCCCTGCATACGAGGCACAGGCGGTCTCTGTGTCAGCTTTGCTATACAAGATGGTGCTTCCGCCTCGCACTCAATGTTCTCTATGTGTTTAGCTTGTTTTTCGGCGGTATCATTTACACGTGCTGTTTCAAGCAGTTTTGCTAAAGTCATGGTGGGATCTCTGAGTGCTTGTCTCCGTAACTTAGAGGAGATGCAGCCTTGTAAAATCTGCATTTGGATCTCTTTGTCGACATCTGTAAATTCACAGTAAGCTGCAAGGTGCCGTAGTCGGACATGATATTCATCAATGCTTTCTGTTGCTGACTGCTTTAATTGTCTAAACTTGAAGATTTCAAATGCTGCATTTCTGTGTGGGGAGAAATACTTGCTTAATGCTGCCTTACTGAGCTCATAGTCTTTATCTTCTCCTGTATTAGGCAGAGTAGTGAAGATATCATAGACTTGTTCCCCTGCATAATGTAATAGCATGGCTTTCTTCCTGGTATCATCTGATATGTTCATGGCTTGTAGGAATATATCAAAACGCTTCAGCCATTTCTCCCAACATGCTGCTAGGTTAGCTGGGGACTGATGCACATCAAAAGCAGGGAAGGCAGGTAAACAGGCCATTGTTGTAGAGCTGAAATACCTTTAGCTGATGATGAACGCTTCCTCGTCGCCAGTTGTGGTGTTGTTGTGCAGATGAAGGGAACTCCAGAAGGCCACACAGAGATGCTGGATGGTAGATTTAAACAGCCATACTTTATTTTCGTTCCTCTCCCCTGCTCCCCTTACCCAGGACTTCCTGCTCCTGCCTTGTCTCCTCCTCCCCATTACATCATTGTTACTAGGCAGAAACTGAAACAAGAATAACAGCAAGCCAATCACAGATATAGTAACAACATCACAAGGACATTGTCCCAGTCAACCAGATTAAGGGCATCTCTAAGCTGGTCAAACTTTGCCTTCCTAAAGTTCAGTATTTTTGTGACTCCCTGACAAGCGTCCCTAGCGAAAGACAAGTGAAACTGTACAATATTGTGGTCGCTATTTCCAGATGCCTGACGACCTGCAGATATGTTATTCTGTCAGGTCTATTAGACAGTATGACATCTGATTGCATCAATCAGTAAGCAGGAGGCCAGGTTGACCTCTTAGTGACTGCATTGTGTCATTCTGTTGACGATCTGCTGGGTCTCGCCTTGTCGTGCCACAGATTATTTTAGCCTGTTCCACTATTTCTGCTGCTGGTGCTTGAAGATCAGAAGACAGAAGACCTTCTTGACCTGTAACTGTCCCCTGCTTTTCTACAGTCAACCCCAATCCATCTCACACCCCTTTCCCCTCTCTCCTTAACCCCCTCCCCAACCGCACTTGAAGCCTTGATCACTTTAGTTTTTCTTTTGCACCACCTTTGTGTGTGCATCCTGCAGCTGCCAAGCATTGATCAGAGATACACATCACTGATCATCATCAGTGCTCACTTTTGGCTTCTTGTTGTTTCCCCTGTTACCCTTGTGGAAATAAAAAATTTGGGTCTAAAGCAACATTTTTGTGAGAAAAATATGATTTTTTTATTTTCACGGCTTATCGTTATAAATTCTGTGAAGCACCTGTGGCTTCAATGTGCTCACCACACCTCTAGATAAATTCCTTCAGGGGTGTAGTGTCCAAAATGGGGTCACTTGTGGGGGTTTCTACTGTTTTGGCACCTTAAAGGCTTTGCAAATGTGACATGGCACCGGTAAATAATTCCATCAAAGTCAGCTCTCCAAAATGTCACTTTTTCCATTTTGAACATGGCAGTATGCCCAAACACTAGCTTTCCTGCTCATATGGGGTATCGCTGTACTCAGGAAAAATTGCACAACAAACTTTGGGGTTAATTTTTTATTGTTACCTTTGTGAAAATAAAAAAAATTGGGGCTAGAGCAACATTTTTGTGGGAAAAATGTGTTTTTTTATTTTCACGGCTCAACGTTATGAAATTCTGTGTAACATCTGGGGGTTCAAGGTGCTCACCACAAATCTAGATAAATTACTTGAAGGATGTAGTTTCAAAATGGGCTAGTTTGCTGGATGTTTCCATTGTTTAGGCACATCATGGGCCCTGCAAATATGAAATGGCATCCACTATCGATTCCAGCCAATTTTACATTCCATAAGTCAAATGGTGTTCTTTCCCTTCCAAGCCCTGCAGTGTGCCCAAAACAGTAGCTTTCCATCATAAATTGGGCATCAGTGTACTAAAGAGAAATTGCATAACAAATTTTGGGGCCCAGTTTCTTCTGTAAACCTTGGGAAAATAAATAAAAAATTGGGGCTAAAGAAACATTTTTGTGGGAAAAATGGGATTTTTTTATTTTCACAGCTCTAAATTGTAAAATTCTGTGCACCTGAGGGTTCCAAAAGTCAAATGATGAGCCTTCCCTTCCAAGCCCTGCCATGCACCTACAGTAAACAGTGGGGTATCTGCGCACTCAGGAGAAATTGCACAACAACTGCTAAAGCAACACCTTTGCAGGAAAAAGTAAAATTGTATTTTTTTTCTTACATATTGGTGTCACATTCACAGTCCTGTGAAGCACCTAAATGGTTAATAAACTTCTTGTATTTGGTTTTGATATTCTGAGGGGTGCAGTTTAAAAAAAATGTTCCACTTTTGGGTATTTTCTGTCCTTTAGGCCCCTCAAAGTCCCTTCACATATGATGTGGTCCCTAAAAAACTTGGTTTTGTAAATTTTGTTGGAAAAATTAGAAATTGCTCATAAAATTTTAACCCTTCTAACTTTTTAACAACAAAAATATGTTTGAAAAATGATGCTGATGTAAAGTAGACGTGTTAAGTGTTATTTATTAACTATTTAGAATTATATAACTATCTGATTTAAGGCCATAAAAATTAAAAGTTTGCAAATGAGTAAATTCCAATATTTTCAAAAATAATTGCAAAAAATATCGACCTACATTTACCACTAGGATAGAGCATAATAAAATGAAGAGATAGACCAGCTCACCTGCTACAGCGTGTATCAGCCCGGGCTCCAAGAGGACCGACTTGGAAAAACTGAAGAAAAAGATGTGTAGTCCAGCTGTTATAAAAGACTGTTTATTCGAAATCCATAAAATGACGTGTCACAGAGACAGTTGCGATAACGCAGCAACGTGTTTTGAACACCAATCGTGTTCTTTATCAGAGCTGCATTTGAAACGCCGACGAGACAATTTATCCTCCTTTGTGGAAAAGAAACCACTCACCCAACAAATCACATGTTAAAATACAAATTTTTACAAATCTAATGGTACAATAAAATACACAAAAAATACAAAGAATTGATATGCCTGATAGCAAAAAGATATACACATACAACGGGCAAGAAACTCAATAATGAAATAACAATTCACTGTGGAGGTTCAAACCAGAGGGATTGCAAGTGTTCAAATGGAACATCCAGAATGCCTCTCGGTCACGGAGACGCTTATGAATATCTCCTCCTCTTGGAGATGAAAAAATCCATTCCATCGCATAAACCTGTAATGAGGCAGTATTTCGATCATGATGTTGAACAAAATGTCTGAAAGCCTGTGACATTGTACGAAAAGGAATCAGAAGAATTATAAATATCACCCAGATGCTCAGAAATACGCTTTTTTAAATTTCGACTAATACACCCGACGTATATTTTGTTACAAATAAGACAATTAATGATATAAATGAAATTTCACTATTGCAATTTAGAAATTGTTTAATATGAAACTGTTCAGATGAATCAGAATTGAAAAAGTTTTTTTTAATGTAAAACAAATTTACACATCCTGCAACGACTGTCCCCACACTTGTAGAAACCTTTACAACGGAGCCAGGTAGAGTTGTTACTAATTTTATTTCTGTAAGGACCGGTTAAGACATTAACCATAGTTAGTTCCCGCTTGGCTACCACAGTACACCCAGGTTCCAAAATCTTGGACAGCAGTGCATCTTCTTCTAAAAGAGGAAGATATTTTAAAACAATTCTCCTGATGTCATTAAATTGAGGACTATATTTAAGGGATAAAGCAGTTTTTTTTCCCCATTTTTTCTTTACTTCACTGTTGTCCAATAAGTCAGGGCGTTTTTTCTCATTTACTATCTTCTTAGCCCTGTTGAGCATCCAATCCAGATAGCCCCAATTCCTTAATTTCCTACTACTCTCCGGGAGTTCTACCAACAAATTAGTATCATCACTACAATTCCGTTTAATGCTGGTAAATTCCCCCACTGGCACTGATTTTATTGTATGTTTGGGATGGCAACTAGACGCGTGTAGAATGCTATTCCCAGATAAAGGTTTGCAAAAAGTAGAAGTGGAAATGGTGGTACCTGTACCAATCAAGTGGATTGGTCGTCGTGGGCTAGTTGAATGGCCACCAAGGTCTCCCGATCTGACCCCAATAGACTATCTTTGGGGTCATCTGAAGGCAATTGTCTATGCTGTGAAGATATGAGATGAGCAGCATCTGAAACAATGGATAGTGGAATCCTGTGCTAGCATTTCTTCTGCGGTGTTGCTATCAGTGTGTCAAGAGTGGGAGAAGAGGGTTGCATTGAGGGTTGCTGCGGGTCGATATTAATAACGCAAAAAGGGGCCATGGATACTGGTTCCCCCAGGCTAAAAACATCAGCTCTCAGCTGCCTCAGAAGAGGCGCATGTTATGTTTCGGTAGCTGAGGAGGACAGGAACAACAGCAGGGCAGCCGAACACCTGAGATGTTGGTAACTGATGGGTTGCAGATTCCTAAACTAACGACACAACTAGAGGTAGCTGTGGAGCGTTCCTACATTGATCCTAGACGCCTCGTCACAGCCTGAGAGATAACTACACCTAAAGGCAGAAAGATTAAAGCTATCTGCCCCGGAACAGATCCCCAAAGAAAATAGGAAGCCCCAAACATATAATGGCGGTTAGACAAGATGAAAATATAAACATAGGCAGAAAATAGACTGAGCAAACGCTGGGGCCACAAGCTGACTAAATAGGATAGGACAGGAGAGATTACTTTCTGCAACCCAGAAAACCCTACAAAAATCCAACAATTCTGATTACAAAAATACTGAGATCACACGATCTCGCCACCCACTGAATCAGATCTCAGTGTGAACAAAAACCAAGCCGCAGCCGCTGAAAAAACAGGAAAAAGCAAATGAGCAAATGACAGTGGCTGCAGATAAACTGTGAGGAGCTCAGGCCCAGGAGGGAACCTGGCTGACCTCCACAACAGTGCAGAAAACAATGCAAAAAGCAAGCACAAAAAGAAAAGCAAAAAATATCTTATCTGAAAGCAGGAGATGCAGGCAAGACTCCAGCAAACTTCCAAATGAACCAGGAACCACAATTGAGACAAGAACAATTGATCACCGGCAACCATCATGGGAGGGAACCTCCCTTATATCAGACCAGTCAGTGAACCCAGATTGCCACTCCTCGCTGAAAGGTTCAGTACTGTCTGTAACCACCAGAGGGAGCCTCTGCTCAGAAACCATTTCTAACACATTCATAACAGTACCCCCCCCCTTGAGGAGGGGTCACCGAACCCTCACTTGTGCAACCAGGCCGATCAGGATGAGCTCGGTGATAGGCACGGATCAGTCTCCTAGCATGGATGTCCGAAGCAAACACCCAAGAATTGTCCTACTGACCATAACCTCTCCACTTAACCAAATACTGGAGTTTCTGTCTAGAAAAACGAGAATCCAATATTTTCTCAACCACATACTCCAGATTGCCCTCAACCAAAACAGGGTCAGGAGGCGCAGCCATAGGAACCACTGGCTCGACAAACCTCTTCAATAAGGACTTGTGGAACACGTTATGGATCTTAAATGTCCCTGGAAGAAGCAAACGGAAGGAAACAGGATTAAGAATCTCCACGATCTTATAAGGTCCAATGAACCTAGGCTTAAACTTTGGAGATGCAACCCTCATAGGGATAGTTCTTAAGGACAACCAAACCAAGTCCCCCACTTTAAACCGAAGACCATCAGTCCTATGCCGGTTGGCAAACCGTTGGGCCTTCTCCTGAGAGAGAGACAACCTCTCCACTACCTGGTCCCAAATCTGCTGCATTCGCTTCACAACGAGTCAACACCCGGACAGACAGAAGCCTTCGCCTGTCCCAAAGAAAATCGAGGGTGAAACCCAAAATTGCAGAAAAATGGAGACATCAAGGTGGCAGAGCTAGCCCTATTATTAAGAGCAAACTCAGCCAAAGGCAAAAAAGAGACCCAGTCATCTTGATCAGCAGACACAAAACATCTCAAATAAGTCTCAAGGTCTGGTTTGTTCTCTCGGTTTGTCCATTGGTCTGAGGATGAAAAGCAGAGGAGAAAGATAATTGAACACCAAGTTTAGAACAAAATGTCCTCCAAAATCTGGAAACAAACTGGACTCCTCTGTCAGACACAATGTTCTCCGGAATGCCATGTAACCGAACCACGTGCTGAAGGAACAAAGGCAACAATTCGGAGGAGGAAGGTAACTTAGGTAATGGCACAAGATGTATCATCTTGGAAAACCTATCACAGATTACCCAGATAACGGTCATTCTCTGAGAAACAGGGAGGTCGGAAATAAAATCCATAGAGATATGGGTCCATGGCCTCCTGGGCACAGGTAATGGCATTAACAAACCACTAGAGCGAGAGCAAGGCTTGGAGCGAGAGCAAGTCCCACAGGACTGCACAAATTCCCTGACTTCACGAGACAAAGTAGGCCACCAAAAGGACAGACTCACCAAGTCTCTGGTACCAAAATCCCGGGATGACCAGCCAACGCGGAACAATGAATCTCAGACATCACATTCTTCTTCCACTGGTCTGGGACAAACAATTTCCCAATAGGGCAGCGCTCAGGTTTATCCTCCTGACACCCTTCCAAGGCCAGTCTCAAATTGGGCGAGATGGCGGAAAGAACTACACCCTCTTTCAAAATAACAGTAGGATCCGATAACTCAGGAGAGTCCGCAAAGAAACTCCTCGAGAGGGCATCCGCCTTAACATTCTTAGTGCCAGGAAGAAAAGAAACCACAAAATTAAAACGTGTGAAAAACAAGGCCCACCTGGCCTGTCTAGGATTAAGTCGCTTGGCTGATTCGAGATAAACCAGATTCTTATGGTCCGTGAGGACCACCACCTGATGTTTGGCTCCTTCCAGCCAATGTCTCCACTCTTCAAAGGCCCACTTCATGGCCAATAACTCCCGATTACCCACGTCATAATTACGTTCAGTTGGAGAAAATTTTCGAGAGAAAAAGGCACAAGGGTTACTCTTAGAGGTCTCTGGATCTCTTTGGGACAAAACGGCACCTGCCCCAATTTCAGAGGCATCAATCTCCACCTGAAACGGTAGAGAAACATCAGGCTGCCGTAGAACAGTAGCAGAAGTGAATCTCTGCTTAAGTTCCTGAAACGCATAGACTACCTCCGGAGGCCAATTCACCACATCAGAACCCTTTTTGGTCAAATCAGTTAATGGTTTAACAATACCGGAGAAATTACCAATAAATTTACGATAAAAATTGGCAAAACCCAAAAATCTCTGAAGAGCCTTTAATGAAGTAGGTTGGACCCAATCACAGATGGCTTGAACCTTGACCGGGTCCATTTCAATAACAGACGGAGACAAAATGAATCCCAGAAATGAGACCTTCTGTACACCAAAAAGACACTTTGATCCCTTCACATACAGAGCATTCTCTCTCAAAATCTGGAACACAGTCCGAACATGTTTCACATGAGAGTCCCAGTCATTGGAAAAAATCAAGATATCATCCAAATAAACAATCAGAAATTTATCCACAAAATCCCTGAAAATATCATTCATGAAGGATTGGAAGACGGAAGGAGCATTAGTGAGCCCAAAGGGCATCACTAGGTACTCAAAATGCCCCTCTGGGGTATTAAACGCCGTCTTCCATTCATCCCCATGCTTAATGCGAATAAGGTTATACGCCCCCCTGAGGTCAAGCTTGGTAAACCAACTAGCACTTTTCACCCTGGAAAACAGGTCAGAAATCAAGGGTAACGGATATTGATACTTTACAGTGATCTTATTCAAGAGACGATAATCAATACACGGCCTCAATGAACCATCCTTTTTGGCCACAAAGAAAAAACCGGCACCCAAGGGTGAAGAGGATGGTCTGATATGACCCTTCTCCAATGACTCCTTGATATAAGATCGCATAGCATCGTGTTCAGGTACAGACAAGTTAAAAAGGCGACCTTTAGGAAATTTACCACCAGGCACTAATTCAATAGCGCAATCGTAGCTCCTGTGAGGGGGCAAGATGCAGATTTACTTTCACTAAATACATCCGAAAAATCAGTCAAAAAGTCAGGAACATCCTGAGACTTGGGAGAGGCAGAAAAAACAGGAGTGTCGGCATTAACACATTGGCAGCCCCAACTGGTCACAGACACAGATTTCCAATCCAAAACAGGATTATGAGACTGTAACCAAGGGAAATCTAGTACAATAATGTCATGCAGATTATACAGCACCAGAAATTTGCAACTCTCCTGATGATCTGGTTCAACCCTCATTATCACCTGAGTAGAAAACTGGGGTTTATTCTCCGCCAAAGGGGTAGAATCAATGCCCAGTAGGGGAATAGACTTCCGCAGGGGTATCATGGGAAACCCACAACGTTTGGCAAAGTCAAAATCCATCAGGTTAATAGCTGCTCCTGAATCAACAAAAGCCTGAGCAGAAAATGTGGACAGGGAGCAAATCAGGGTAACAGTCAACAGAAATTTAGTCTGAACACTACCCAAGACAACTGAGCATGCAAAACGTCTTCCTCGCTTAGGGCAGACTGAAATAGCAGGAGAGGCATCACCACAGTAGAAACATAACCCATTGCGCTTTCGAAACTCATGACGCTGAGCCCCAGAAGTCACTCTATCACACTGCATGGGCTCAGAAGCTGGCTCACAAGGCAACACTATCTCACGCATACCTCTGCGCTCACGCAAACGTCTGTCAATTTGAATAGCCAATGACATAGAATCATTGAGAGCAGAGGGAGCAGGGAATCCCACCATAACATCCTTTACATTCTCTGACAGCCCCTCCAAAAAAGGGCCACCAAAGCATCATCATTCCATTTGGTCAGGACTGCCCACTTTCGGAATTTCTGACAGTACAACTCAGCGTCTTCAAAACCCTGATTTAATGCCAACAAGGTCTTTTCAGCTTGATCAGTGACATTAGGTTCATCGTACAATAACCCCAGAGCCAGAAAAAATGCATCAATATCATTCAAAACAGGATCCCCAGGTGTCAGGGAAAAGCCCAATCCTGAGGATCGCCGTGCAGGAGAGAGATGACTATTTGAACCTGTTGTGCTGCGTTACCTGAGGACTTAGGCTTTAAGGCAAAAAACAACTTACAGTTATTTTTGAAATTCAGAAATTTAGCCCGATCCCCCAAAAACAAATCTGGCATGGGAATCCTAGGTTCCACAACCGGCAACCCAGCAAGATAGGTAGCAATACTCCGAACCTCAGTGGCAAGCTGATCCACACGGCCAGACAACTGTGCAAACTCCATTGAGAGAAAAAAAAAATCCTCCTCAGCACCCAGAGAAAAAGAGGGAAAAAATGCAACAGACAAAAAAAAAAAAATCTCTGACAACTCTGACAACTTTTTTCTTTCCACACTATTTTTCCCTTCTGTGAGTACTGTAACGAATGGAAGCGGAGGCAGAGATGGTGAAGTTCACATTCGTCTTTATTTTTTAATGTGGAACCTCGAGACCGCGGTCTGGGGGGCTCCGAAGGGGGCGTGACTAGTGAGCCCCGGGTACCCGTAGTAAGGCCCCTCGAACAGGACCAGAATGGAATACCCGGAGGACACAGGTGCTACCTCCAGTTAGACCCCGGACACGTGGCAGCTGTCCCAGAGGGACCAAAAGGGTAACGGGTATATAACAGAAACCGTGGAGGGTTTGACGGAGATGAGGAAGGTCCTGGTCCAGAGTGGAAGGTAGCGGGCTGGCTCCAGTGACCTTGTCACAGTCCAAGGATACGGATGGCTGATGGCGGAACGTGATGACACTTGCACCAGAAATAACCGAGATTGACCAAGTTAGCCGGATACGGGATACCAATGATCTGTGGAGACAAATAGAATGAGCGATGCACAGAGACTGCAGACGCAGCGCTGACAGATCAGGGACAGAACCGGATGTAGCAATGTTAGAAACACATTGCTCTGGCACTCCCCTTATGGTGGAGTGACCAGATATAGTAATGAGTGCGCTGCCATTGGTTAATTGACTTTTTCAAAAAATGCACGCTGCCCCTTTAAGAGAGACGGTGGGCGCGACCTCGCGTCCTAAGCAATCTTCCTGGAGGCCTGCTGGCAGCGTGCCAGGAACTGGGGGAGTGAGCAGGACGCTGAGGAGCAGATGGAGCAGGAGATTTCAGCCTGAGTGGAAGGTAGCGGGCTGGCTCCAGTGACCTTGTCACAGTCCACGGATACGGATGGCTGATGGCGGAACGGGATGACACTTGCGCCAGCGTGCCAGGAACTGGGGGAGTGAGCAGGACGCTGAGGAGCAGATGGAGCAGGAGACTTCAGCCTGCGCACAGACTGCTGCAGAGGGACAGCTAGAGGAGCAGAAGGTAAGAGACCAGGAGGGAGTGCAGAGCCAGCACGGGGACCGAGTGTAACAAGTACCATATAATTTTCAGTTATGGCCGGTGATACTGTTATGTTTCGGTAGCTGAGGAGGACAGGAACAACAGCAGGGCAGCCGAACACCTGAGATGTTGGTAACTGATGGGTTGCAGATTCCTAAACTAACGACACAACTAGAGGTAGCTGTGGAGCGTTCCTACGTTGATCCTAGACGCCTCGTCACAGCCTGGGAGATAACTACACCTAAAGGCAGAAAGATGAAAGCTATCTGCCCCGGAGCAGATCCCCAAAGAAAATAGGAAGCCCCCAAACATATAATGGCGGTTAGACAAGATGAAAATACAAACATAGGCAGAAAATAGACTGAGCAAACGCTGGGGCCACAAGCTGACTAAATAGGATAGGACAGGAGAGATTACTTTCTGCAACCCAGAAAGCCCTACAAAAATCCAACAATTCTGATTACAAAAATACTGAGATCACACGATCTCGCCACTCACTAAATCAGATCTCAGTGTGAACAAAAACCAAGCCGTAGCCGCTGAAAAAACAGGAAAAAGCAAATGAGCAAATAACAGTGGCTGCAGATAAACTGTGAGGAGCTCAGGCCCCAGGAGGGAACCTAGCTGACCTCCACAACAGTGCAGAAAACAATGCAAAAAGCAAGCACAAAAAGAAAAGCAAAAAATATCTTATCTGAAAGCAGGAGATGCAGGCAAGACTCCAGCAAACTTCCAAATGACCCAGGAACCACAATTGAGACAAGAACAATTGATCACCAGCAACCATCATGGGAGGGAACCTCCCTTATACCAGACCAGTCAGTGAACCCAGATTGCCACTCCTCGCTGAAAGGTTCAGTACTGTCTGTAACCACCAGAGGGAGCCTCTGCTCAGAAACCATCTCTAACACATTCATAACAGGCGCATCTATAAGATGTGCCAATTCTGGCACTTAGCCTTTCTCTTCCCACTTGCCCTGTAGCAGTAGCAAGTGGGGTGAAAGTTGGGGGGGTTGATGTCATCATTGTATTGACAGGTGACATCAAGCCTAGATGTTAGTAATGGGGAGTCATCTATAAGACGCCCCATTACTAACCCCATAGTGATATTATATAAAAAAAAACAGACACACGAATAAAGTCCTTTAATTGAAAGAATGACACAGACTCCTTTAATAAATTTTAATTAAACCATACTTAGGGCATTGCCAATTCCACAGATGCCATTGTTTCCTGCAAAAGAGTTAAAAGAACAAACAACCATATTCTTCATCTTTCTGCATAGAAGATGATAATCCACTTGTCCAACAACAGGTCATGCTCTGCTACATCTAGATGGCAGGCTGCATGGTTGTATGATGCGAAAATACAACCTGTCATCCAGCAGAGACACTGAGCAGCATCTGCTACCGCTGCCCAGTGTCTCCCTGTGAACTCCTGTTACCTGTCTGACGCTAGCGCGAGCTTGAGAAAGTTCTCCTGCTCGGCCTTGCCATCAGACAGGTCCTGGGAGTTCACAGCCAATTAACTCACTTCATCTTTTTGACGTCAGAGCGAGCGCAGTGGGAAATTTGCAGATGTTGTCCTTTATGGAATTTGAACTCAGGACCAATTAGCCACCGTGCTGCCTGTCTGCAAAATCAGATTCATTAGTTAGACAATAATTCAAACCTTTTGATAGCAAATAAATCATGTCATTAGTCAACACATAGTCCGTAAGGTTAACAACAGTCAGTTGATCTTCTTCATTTATCATCTCCAAGTTACATGCTTCTGTTTTTACCTTGGTTTTTTTGTTCATCCTCTTCTGGTCCAATTTCTAAAGGGATGTTCCTCACAGAATTTTTTTTTCTATTAACTTTCTTTGAAATCTTTTATCAGTGCATCTTATTTCCTCTGATGCACTAGAGTCTGAATCCATGATCCAATAATCAGACTGGCTTTTTTATAGTTCTTTCGTATTTTTACCTGTATTTCCCACTGAAAAATTCCGCCAGACTCATAAACCAACTTGACACAGAGAAGCTTGTCTTTTTTTTCTTTGCTTTATCTCCGACTGAACTGGGATCAATCTTTTTCATTGAAACTTTTTGTCAGACTTTCTGATAGACGAGTGCAAACTTCTGTCATGATTTTGCCAGTTCCATAGAGACTTTACTATTCTTTTTCATTTTGCTTTAAAATTAATAACATAAGGTTTTTAGAATACTCCACATGTATTTTTCCCAGGCCGTGGAAAATTCACTTTCTTCTTCAAATTGTGACATTTCCTTATACAATGGTAAGCCCCTGGGAACCCGATCATATTACTGTTAGGACCTTAGATATTTGACAGTCCAAAAAAGGGTAACTTATTTTTCTGCTACAAAAAAAGTAATTTTTTGTTCCAAGGATGGGACACTGATGACCTGTAAGGCTACTTTCACACATCAGTTTTTTTGTTTCAGGCGCGATCCGGCCTTTTTTTTGAACACCGGATGCGGCGAACGGACATGCCGGATCCAGTGTTTTTAACATTGACTAAATATAGCGCCGGATCGCGCCGCATGTACCTGCGTTTCGTCCATTTTCTGCCGGATCCGGTGTCTGGTTTATTTCCGCCGTCTAGGAAAGACGTCTACTGTAACGTTTTTGTCTCCGGCCAAAAAGCCGGAAGGGCCAGATCTGGCGCTTCTGGCCTTTGTCTACAATGAAAGTCTATGAGCGCCGCATTGCGCCGCCTCCGGCAAAAACCTGATCCGGTGGCCTGATCCGGTTTTTTTGTCTGGGAATGTTAATTAGCCCAGACAGAAGCAAACATATATATACCACGCCAGTGGGACACTCTGCCACATGCTATGAAAGCATCAAGAGAGAGCCATCATCAAATTGTACTGGATTTTGACCAAGCAACAGCAGCAGCCATCCAAATGGAGTCCGGGGACCACTGAGATGTTGGCGCGGAGGAGACGGGAGCAAACGCCAAACGGTAAATATCGCCCACCCCATGATACTATGCGTGTATTTTATGTGTTTGCATTGTTGTATACTTTGTGTGTTGTGCTTTAATACAATGTGGGTATTGCTATATTCTGTTTTTGTTCACTTGTATACTATGTGTATAGTGCTTAATACTATGTGGGTATTGCTCTATTCTGTTTTGGCGTACTTGTATACTATGTGGGTATTGCTCTATTCTGTTTTGGCGTACTTGTATACTATGTGGGTAGTGCTCTATTCTGTTTTGGCGTACTTGTATACTTTGTGGGTAGTGCTTATTCTGTTTTGGGTACTTGTATACTTGTGGGTAGTGCTATCTGTTATTACTTTGTTTTGGGTAGTGTATACTTGTGTTCTATGTTCTGTTTGGTACTTGTATACTTTGGTATGCTATCTGTTTGACTATACTATGTGTAGTGCTTAATACAATGTGTTTATTGCTATATTCTGTTTTGGCGTAACTTGTATACTATGTGATGTGTATACAAAGTGTTTATTGCTATATTCTGTTTTGGCGTACTTGTATACTATGTGTAGTGCTTAATACAATGTGTTTATTGCTATATTCTGTTTTGGCGAACTTGTATACTATGTGTAGTGCTTAATACAATGTGTTTATTGCTATATTCTGTTTTGGCGTACTTGTATACTATGTGTAGTGCTTAATACAATGTGTTATTGCTATATTCTGTTTTTGGCTACTTGTATACTATGTGTAGTGCTTAATACAATGTGTTTATTGCTATATTCTGTTTTGGCGTACTTGTATACTATGTGTAGTGCTTAATACAATGTGTTTATTGCTATATTCTGTTTTGGCGTACTTGTATACTATGTGTAGTGATTAATACAATATGTTTATTGCTATATTCTGTTTTGGCGAACTTGTATACTATGTGTAGTGTTTAATACAATGTGGTTATAGCTATATTCTGTTTTGGCAAACTTGTATACTATGTGTAGTGTTTAATACAATGTGGTTATTGCTATAATCTGTTTTGGCAAACTTGTATACTATGTGTAGTGCTTAACCCCTTCACCCCCAAGGGTGGTTTGCACGTTAATGACCGGGCCAATTTTTACAATTCTGACCACTGTCTCTTTATGAGGTTATAACTCTGGAACGCTTCTACGGATCTTCGCGATTCTGAGATTGTTTTCTCGTGACATATTGTACTTCACGTTAGTGGTAAAATTTCTTCGATATACCTTGCGTTTATTTTTGAAAAAAACGCAAATATGGCGAAAATTTTTAAAATTTTGCAATTTTCAAACTTTGAATTTTTTTTCCCTTAAAACAGAGAGATATGTCACACAAAATAGTTAAGAAATAACATTTCCCACATGTCTACTTTACATCAGCACAATTTTGAAACCAACATTTTTTTTTGTTAGGAAATTATAAGGGTTAAAAGTTGACCAGTGATTTCTCATTTTTACAACAAAATTTACAAAGCCATTTTTTTAGGGACCACCTCACATTTGAAGTCACTTTGAGGGGCCTATATGGCAGAAAATACCCAAAAGTGACACCATTCTAAAAACTGCACCCCTCAAGGTACTCAAAACCACATTCAATAAGTTTATTAACCCTTCAGGTGCTTCACAGGAGCTAAAGCAACGTGTAAGGAAAAAATGAATATTTAACTTTTTAGCCACAAAAATGATCTTTTACAAACTTTTTTTTATTTTCACAAGGGTAAAAGGAGAAAATGGGCAGATAAAGTTGTTGTGCAATTTCTCCTGAGTACGCCAATACCCCATATGTGGGGGAAAACGACTGTTTGGGCACACGGCAGAGCTCGTAAGGGAAGGAGCGCCGTTTGACTTTTTCAAACTAAAATTGGCTGGAATTGAGATTAGACGCCATGTCGCGTTTGGAGAGCCCCTGATATGCCTAAACAGTGGAAACCCCCCACAAGTGACACCATTTTGGAAACTAGACCCCCTAAGGAACTTATCTAGATCTGTTGTGAGCACTTTGAACCCCAAAGTGTTTCACAAAAGTTTATAATGCCTGGGTGTGAAAAAAAAACAAAACAATTTTCCACAAAAATGATTTTTTAGTCCCAAATTTTTGATTTTTCCCAAGGAAATTGGACCCCAAAAGTTGTTGTCCAATTTGTCCTGAGTACGCGGATACCCCATATGTGGGGGGGGGAAACTGTTTGGGCGCACGGCAGGGCTTGGAAAGGAAGCAGTAAAGTTTTGGAATGCAAACATTGATGGGGTCATGTTCCGTTTGTAGTGCCCCAGATGAGCCTAAACAGTGGAAACCCCCCACAAGTGACCCCATTTTGGAAGCTAGACCCCCTAAGGAACTTATCTAGATCTTTGGTGAGCACTTTGAACCCCCAAGTGCTTCACACAAGTTTATAATGCCCGGGCATGAAAATAAAAAATCCTATTTTTTTCCCACAAAAATTATCTCTTAGTCACTAATTTTTTATTTTCCCAAGGGTAACAGGAGAAATTGGACCACAAAATTTGTTGTCCAATTTGTCCTGAGTACGCTGATACCCCATATGTGGGGGGGAACCACTGTTTGGGCGCATGGCAGAGCTCGGAATGGAAGGAGCGCCATTTGACTTTTTCCAACCAAAATTGGCTGGAATTGAGATTGGACGCCATGTTGCATTTGGAGAGCCCATGCTGTGCCTAAACAGTGGAAACCCCCCACTAGTGACCTTATTTGGGAAACTAGACCCCCTAAGGAACTTATCTAGATCTTTGGTGAGCAATTTGAACCCCCAAGTGCTTCACACAAGTTTATAACGTAGAGCCGTAAAATTAAAAAATCATATTTTTTCCACAAAATTGATCTTTTCACCCCAATTTTTATTTTCCCAAGGGTAACAAGACTCCAAAAGTTATTGTGCAATTTGTCCTGAGTGCGCTGATACCCCATATGTGGGAGTAAACCACTGTTTGGGTGCATGGCAGAGTTTGGAAGGGAAGGAGCGCCGTTTGACTTTTTCAACGCAGAATTGGCTGGATGCCATGTCGTGTTTGGAGAGCTCCTGATCTGCCTAAACAGTGGAAACCCCCCACAAATGACACCATTTTGGAAACTAGACCCCTCAAGGAACTTATCTAGATGTGTGGTGAGCACTTTGAACCCCAAAGTGCTTCACAGAAGTTTATAACATACAGCCGTAAAATAAAAAATCTCTTTTTTTACAAAAATGATTTTTTCGCCCCCAATATTTTATTTTCACAAGGGTAACAGGAGAAATTGGACCCCAAAAGTTGTTGTCCAATTTCCCTGAGTACGCTGATACCCAATATGTGGGAGTAAACTACTGTATGGGCGCATGTCGGGGCTCGGAAGGGAAGTAGTGACGTTTTGGATTGCAGACTTTGATGGAATGGTCTGGGGCGTCATGTCGCATTTGGAGAGCCCCTGATGCGCCTAAACAGTGGAAACCCCCCACAAGTGACCCCATTTTGGAAAATAGACCCCTCAAGGAACTTATCTAGATGTGTGGTGAGCACTTTGAACCCCGAAGTGCTTCACAGAAGTTTATAACATACAGCCGTAAAAATAAAAAATCCTTTTTTTTTTACAAAAATGATTTTTTCGCCCCCAATATTTTATTTTCACAAGGGTAACAGGAGAAATTGGACCCCAAAAGTTGTTGTCCAATTTGTCCTGAGTACGCTGATACCCAATATGTGGGAGTAAACTACTGTATGGGCGCACGTCGGGGCTCGGAAGGGAAGTAGTGACGTTTTGGATTGCAGACTTTGATGGAATGGTCTGGGGGCGTCATGTCGCATTTGGAGAGCCCCTGATGCGCCTAAACAGTGGAAACCCCCCACAAGTGACCCCATTTTGGAAAATAGACCCCACAAGGAACTCATCTAGATGTGTGGTGAGCACTTTGAACCCCGAAGTGCTTCACAGAAGTTTTATAACATACAGCCGTAAAAACAAAAAAATCATTTTTTTTTTACAAAAATGATTTTGTCGCCCCCAGTTTTTTATTTTCCCAAGGGTAACAGAAGAAATAGGACAAATTGCAGAATAACTCTTGTGGTCCAGAGTACGCTGATACCCCATATGCGGGAGTAAACTACTGTTTGGGCGCATGGCAGAGCTCAGAAGTGAAGGAGCACCGTTTGACTTTTTCAACGCAGAATTGGCTGGAATTGAGATCAGACGCCATGTCACATTTGGAGAGCCCCTGATGTGCCTAAACAGCAGAAACCCTCCAATTCTAACTCCAACCCTAACCCCAACACACCCCTAACCCTAGTCCCAACCCTAACCACAAACCTAACCCTAACACACCCCTAACCGTAATCCCAACCCTTATCCTAATCCTAACGTTAGCGCCAACCCTAACCCTAACTTTAGCCGCAACCCTAACCCTAACGGGAAAATGGAAATAAATACATTTTTTTAATTTTATTATTTTTCCCTAACTAAGGGGGTGATAAATGGGGGTTTGATTTACTATTTATAGCGGGTTTTTATGATTGGCAGCTGTCACGCTAAAATACGCTTTTTATTGCAAAAAAAAGTTTTTTGCATCACCACATTTTGAGAGCTATAATTTTGCATATTTTGGCCCACAGAGTCATGTGAGGTCTTATTTTTTGCAGTACGAGTTGACGTTTTTATTGGTACCATTTTTGAGCACGTGACATTTTTTGATCGCTTTTTATTTCGATTTTTGGGAGGTTAGAATGAACAAAAATCAGCAATTCATGAATTTCTTTTGGGGAGGCGTTTGTACCGTTCCGCGTGTGGTAAAATTGATAAAGCAGTTTTATTCTTCGGGTCAGTACGATTATGGCGATACCTCATTTATATCATTTTTTTATGTTTTGGCGCTTTTATAGAATGAAAACAATTTTATATAAAAAATTATTATTTTTGCATCGCTTTATTCTGCAAGCTATAACTTTTTATTTTTTCACTGATGATGCTGTATGACGGCTCGTTTTTTGCGGGACAAGATGACGTTTTCAGCGGTACCATGTTTATTTATCTCGGTCTTTTTGATCGCGTGTTATTCCACTTTGTGTTCAGCGGTATGATGATAAAGCATTGATTTTTTGCTTCGTTTTCTTTTTTTTTTTAAGGGGTTCACTAAAGGGGTTAACTAGTGGGACAGTTTTATAGGGGGGGGTCGTTACGGACGCGGCGATACCAAATATGTGTACTTTTATTGTTTTGTTTTTTTTATTTATAGGAAAGAATGAATTTATTGGGGAATATTTTTTTTTTTTTTATGATTTTTTTTACCACTTTTTATTTTTATTTTTTTAACTTTTTTACTTTGTCCCAGGGTGGGACATCACTGTATTTTAGCAGATCGCTGGTGTGACAGTGTGCACAGCACTCTGTCACACCAGCGATCGCTCTGGCAGTGCTGCAGGCTTCTCAGTGCCTGCTCCCAGCAGGCACTGAGGAAGCCGCCTCCCTGCAGGACCCCGGCGCCATCTTGGATCCGGGGACCTGGAGGGAGGACGGACCCTCGGAACAGCGCGACACATCGCGCTGCTCTGAGGGTCTCAGGGGAGCGCGCAGGGAGCCCCCTGCCTGCGCGATCCTCCCCTGTGCCTCGGGTACACCGCGATCATGTTTGATCGCGGTGTGCCAAGGGTTAATGTGCCGGGAGCGGTCCGTGACCGCTCCTGACACACAGTCACGGGTGTCAACTGTGATAATCAGCTGACACCCGGCGGCGATCAGCTGCGCTCCCCCCGGGAGCTCAGCTGATCGCCCATGACGTACTATTCTGTCCATGGGAATTAGGTCCAGGGTCACATGGACGGAATAGTACATCTGATGGAATAAAGGGGTTAATACAATGTGGTTATAGCTATATTCTGTTTTGTCGTACTTGTATACTATGCGTGTATTGCTATATACTGTGTTGGCATAGTAGTATGCAATGTGGGTAGTGCTATATACTGTTGGCATCGATGTATACTAGTCGTGTATTGCTATATACTGTGTTGGCATAGTAGTATACAATGTGGGTAGTGCTATATACTGTTGGCACCGATGTATACTAGTCGTGTATTGCTATATACTGTGTTGGCATAGTAGTATACAATGTGGGTAGTGCTATATACTGTTGGCATCGATGTATACTAGTCGTGTATTGCAATATACTGTGTTGGCATAGTAGTATACAATGTGGGTAGTGCTATATACTGTTGGCACCGATGTATACTAGTCGTGTATTGCTATATACTGTGTTGGCATAGTAGTATACAATGTGGGTAGTGCTATATACTGTTGGCATCGATGTATACTAGTCGTGTATTGCTATATACTGTGTTGGCATAGTAGTATACAATGTGGGTAGTGCTATATACTGTTGGCACCGATGTATACTAGTCGTGTATTGCTATATACTGTGTTGGCATAGTAGTATACAATGTGGGTAGTGCTATATACTGTTGGCACCGATGTATACTAGTCGTGTATTGCTATATACTGTGTTGGCATAGTAGTATACAATGTGGGTAGTGCTATATACTGTTGGCATCGATGTATACTAGTCGTGTATTGCTATATACTGTGTTGGCATAGTAGTATACAATGTGGGTAGTGCTATATACTGTTGGCACCGATGTATACTAGTCGTGTATTGCTATATACTGTGTTGGCATAGTAGTATACAATGTGGTAGTGCTATATACTGTTGGCACTGATGTATACTAGTCGTGTATTGCTATATACTGTGTTGGCATAGTAGTATACAATGTAGGTAGTGCTATATACTGTTGGCATCGATGTATACTAGTCGTGTATTGCTATATACTGTGTTGGCATAGTAGTATACAATGTGGGTAGTGCTATATACTGTTGGCATCGATGTATACTAGTCGTGTATTGCTATATACTGTGTTGGCATAGTAGTATACAATGTGGGTAGTGCTATATACTGTTGGCACCGATGTATACTAGTCGTGTATTGCTATATACTGTGTTGGCATAGTAGTATACAATGTGGGTAGTGCTATATACTGTTGGCATCGATGTATACTAGTCGTGTATTGCTATATACTGTGTTGGCATAGTAGTATACAATGTGGGTAGTGCTATATACTGTTGGCATCGATGTATACTGGTCGTGTATTGCTATATACTGTGTTGGCATCAGTGGCGTTCCGTGAATAGAGCAGACTAAGCAGCAGCTATGGGGCCCAGACAGGTGAGGGGGCCCACGACGGCCGCTGTCGTTTGGCAGTTCTGCTGTGCTGACACAGTACTATCTCCTTTAATTAAATATAAGCGACGGCCGGACACTGTAAACCCCCTTGAAGGTCCCCTTTCCTTGTTGTTTTCTGGTCAGCAGTTGGCTTAAGTCTCTGGCTGCATTTGCATAAGAAAGCCAGCCTGCAGCCAGAGACACGTGCATCACAGGAAGCAGAAAACATTCATAAGTTTCACTCAGGGAAGAGATACACAAGAAGGTGAGTCCTGCTGGCTGGGGTATGGGGTGGACTTTTTTGTTGAATGTGTCCCCTCACTGTGCTGGCACTTTATATTTACAATGGCTAGCCTCTGGCTGCACTTTGCACCTTAGGGAGGGGGGCCCGGCTGCACGCACTGTGGAGGGTGTAGGGGGCCCTGCATGCACTGCAGGTGTGTGTGTGTGTGTGGAGTTAAGAGCACCTGTTTTTTTTTTTGGGGGGGGGCCCCATTCAGACTTTTGCTATGGGGCCCCATGATTTCTATGTAAGCCCCTGGTTGGCATAGTTGTATATTATGGTTATTGATATATACAGTGTTGCCTTTTTTCTCTATTATGTTGGTATTGCTGTATGCTATGAGGGTAGTGCTATACTGTGAAAATATCGTAATTAATCCTGAATTCAGGAAAAATATTTGATTGGATCGATGTATCATGTATATGATGATTGTGTCCATGTATTAATTGGAATTTTTTTTCTATTTTTTCAACAGAAGAGGTCATCATCGGAGGCAGGAGGCTGAGACTTCACCACCACCAGATCGTCAAGCAGGAGAACAGCAGCGTGACATTGCATCATACATCAGGCGGTAAATATCTCACAACCCAAAACCACAAACGGAACTTTTGTCTTTCAGCACGGGCCATGATTGAATTCATGTATTCATTGAAATTTTTTTTGATTTTTTTCCACAGCAGAGGACATCAGCAGGCTGAGACTGCAACCACCAGATAGTCAAGCAGGAGGACAGCAGCGTGTCATTGCAGCATCCAACAGACGGTAAATATCTCACACCCCAAAACCACAAACGGAACTTTTGTCTTTCAGCACGGGCCATGATTGAATTCATGTATTCATTGAAATTTTTTTTATATTTATTCAACAGCAGAGGACATCATTGGAGGCTGGAGGCTGAGACTTCACCACCACCAGATAGTCAAGCTGGAGAACAGCAGCGTGACATTGCATCATACATCAGACGGTAAATATCTCACACCCCAAAACCACAAACAGAACTTTTGTCTTTCAGCACGGGCCATGATTGTATCCTTTTTATTTGCATTTTTTTTTCTTTTTATTACACAGCAGAGGACAGCATCGGAGGCCGGAGGCTGCTACAACACCACCACCAGATGACACTGGAGCTGGAGAGCATCGTGACCTGGCAGCATCTAGCAGACGGTAAATATCACACACCACATAACCCTAAACAGAACTTTTGTCTTTCAGCACGGGCCATGATTTTTTTCCTTTTTTTTTTTTTGCATTTTTTTTTCTTTTTGTTACACTGCAGAGGGCAGCATTGGAGGCCGGAGGCTGCTACAACACCACCACCAGATGACACAGAAGCTGGAGAGCAGCGTGACCTTGCAGCATCTAGCAGACGGTAAATATCACACACCCCATAACCCCAAATGGAACTTTTGTCTTTCAGCACGGGCCATGATTGTGGCCATGTATTCATTGACTTTTTTTTTTCCAGTTTACTGCACAGCAGACGACCAGCACAGGTACCCATGGAATACGGCCGTTAGCAGGACAGTAGTTCTTCTGGGAGCCCTCTCACTCATCGGCAGCGTTTAGCGGTATTTTTTTAAAAATATAGTTCCACAATCCATTTTTTTTTTTTTTTTAAATCCATCTCTTGGTTATATTTTTTTCTTTTTTTTTTCTTTCACAATGCATTATTGGTATATGTATTTTTTTTTTTTTATAAAATTACAGGAATCTGAAGCTGAGGAGCTCCCAGAAGAAGGACGGGGTGGACAGACACCCGGAGTGGGCTCACAATTCGTAAGTTTCCTGCATCCATCACTGCAACACAACATCACACTACACACAACACATCACAAAAAAAAAAAAAAACACTGGACACAACCGAAAAACAACATAAAAGAAATTTTTTTTTTTTTTCAGTCTTCCGCACCTGTAGCTTCAAGAGGTCCTCGCAGTGCCTCCCAGAGTCGACCTGAACAACGCGACGGTCTTCAACCTGTAATTATTATTATTATTTTTTTTTTTTTAATTAAATTTGCACTGTTTTTTTTTATAATTAATGTATTTTTTTTTTTCTCATTTTATTTTAGGCTTCACAGCGTGCTCCCGACTCAGACGGTGAGGAGGGGATTGATGTGGACCTACTAATTGATCTGATCAGAGAGCGGGAGCCGCTGTGGAACAGGGGGACCGCCGTCATTCGGATCAGATAGTGACCCGTCGGCTCTGGGATGAAGTTTGTTCCCAACTTGTTGGCTACTGGGAGGACCTTGAAGCTCGGTCACAGTCTAAAATGCGTAAGTATATACAGTTCAGTAGAGCTGCTGGATTTAAAGCAGTGTTTCCACAACTCCAGTCCTCGTGAACCCCAAGGGTTCATGTATTCAGGATTTCCTTTGGTACAACACTATGGAAATCCTGAAAACATGACCCGTGGGGGACATGAGGACTGTAGTTTGGGAAACACTTATGTTGTATACTAACCAATTTGTGCTATCTCGTTTCAGGGGAGAGAATTGTGAAGCGGTGGCGGTCTATCAGGGATCGCTTCAAGAAGGAGTTCAACAAAGAGATGCGGGCCCCGAGTGGTTCTTCAGGACGCCAGAGCAAATACAAATACGCAAGAGCTCTGGCGTTCCTGCGGGAAACTATGGTCACCAGAAGGTAAATATTCAAAAGGAAATGTTTACATGTCTAACTACATTTTTTTCACAGCCAGGGCCATTCAAATACAGTATATTAATTGTATTTTTTCTCTTTATTCCACAGCACGGTGAGCAGCACTCGGGCGCCCGCAGAGTTGGGCCCTTCTGAGGCGATCCCTGAGGAGACCGGCACCGAGGGACACTTTGACCGCCCCGACCCATCTGCATCCACACGTGAGCCCTCTTTCCCCTCCACCAGCGCTGCAGCATCGTGGCCGAGTGCATTGCATGAGGCTGCTGGTCAAGAAATAGATTTTCCTTTACCCCACCCTTCTGCCCCTGCCACCTCTAGTACACCTGCGGCTACTGGGCGGCACCGGCAGAAGGGTAAGGAAAGGAACTATGCGCCCGAGTTCTTGCATTTGAATGCATCTTTTCAGAACTGCGTTAAAGTTTTATCTGAACAAGTTACCGCAGGCATTCATCAAATAACCTCCACAGTTTCGGAGGTAAAGACACTTCTGCAAAGCGTGCATTCGGAAGCAAGAGCATCACCAAATCACAGATTTTTTAAGTCTGTGGCGGAGCGCATAGATCCACTATCTCTTGACCAGCAGATGTATGTAATGCATATGTGCCACGCTGCTGTAGTGCATGTTTTCTCCTATCCTCCTCCATCCACCCCAGTCGTTCCTCCCCTCCCCCCCTCCAGCCGCCGTCCCTCCTCCCCTTCCTATTCAGTATCAGCCACCTCCCCAGTTCCAGCAACCTCCCCACTATCACCAACCTCCCCAGTACAAGCCACCTTCCCAAATACAGCCACCTTCCCAAATACAGCCACCTTCCCAACTCCTGCCACCTTCCCAACTACAGCCACCTCAACTTCAGCCACCTTCCCAAGTCCAGCAACCTTCCCAAGTCCAGCAACCTTCCGAACTCCAGCCACTTACCCAACTACAGCCACCTTCCCAACTACAGCCACCTCAACTTCAGCCACCTCCCCAGCTTCAGCCACCTCCCCAACTTCAGCCATCTCACCAACTACAGCCACCTCACCAACTCCAGTCCCCTCAACAACTCCAGTCACCTATCCAGTACCAACAACCTCCCCAGTACTAGCCACCTACCCGTACCAACCACCTACCCCGTACCACACTCCCACCTCTTACCAATCTCCTTCCCCCTACCAATTCCCTACCATATCACCTGCTCCTCCAGTCCCTGCCCCACCCTCCACTCCACCACCCATCACCGATTCTGCCTCCAACTTGTCCTCCCATTCTTTAACCCTTTCCACCCCTTCACCTCTTACTGTTCCTTCCCCACCAGCATCCCAGTCCTCTCTACACACTCCCACGGTCGAAGTGTCCCGTAGCCCCTCCAATAGTATGTCCACCCCACACTACACTACGTTGTAACGTATTTTACATTTTTTAAAAAAGACAATCAGTCATTTTATGCAAAATAAAAATTTTTATCAAAGAAATTTTGCAAGTAAAATTTAACAAACTGGTTAAGAAAAATGGGTCAATAAAAGTTGAATTGGTTGATTCAATTTTTGTCTGTCATTTCTTTCTAATGTAACATGTTATGTAAGGTTACATGTGTAATAAAGATTAAGTACAGTAACAATGTTAAAGACAGTAACATTACATATATTTAGGGTCTAACAAACACAAACATAACGATTTATCAAACACGGTCATCCTGCCAGTCTACCTGTCCTTCTGGTGAAATAAAGTACTCAGCAAATCTGTCCCTCATCCTGGAAACAGCCACAGAACTTCGATTGGTATTATTATGATAATCGTGTAATGTTGTTTCTTGCAAGTGGTCCTCAATGGTCCACTGTTCTTTGCATATCACAACATTATGCAGTACCACGCAGGCTTTTATGACTTCGTCGACAGTGTCAGTCTTCAAATTTATGGCTGTCAATAGTACACGCCACTTTGCAGTCAGGATTCCAAACGTGCACTCCACCATTCTTCTAGCTCTTGTGAGCCTGTAATTAAAAATGCGTTTAGTATGGGTCAGTCCTCTGCTGGCATAAGGTTTTAATAGATGTTCTGAGAGCTGGAATACCTCATCACCAACACACACATACGGCATAGGTGGCCCAGTGGTTTGAGGCAGCGGCCTAGGGGCTGGGAAATGAAAGGTGTTCCCATACAGTCGACGTCCCATCGCTGAAAGTTTGAACACCTGGGAATCGTTAGATCGTCCATATGCCCCTATGTCCACAGCAATGAACCTACTGTATATTCGGCATCAGCGATGTCCATCAGGACAACCGAGAAATATTTTTTATAGTTAAAATATTCGGATCCTGTTCCCGCTGGCTTCACAATTCTGACATGTTTCCCATCAATCGCTCCAAGACAATTCGGAAACTGGCAGATCTGTTGGAACTTATCTGCTATTTCCATCCACCGCTGTGTAGTAGGTTCAGGCATAAATTCAGAGAACAAACAGTCCCACAGTGCACGGCAGGTGTGCTTTATTATGCCCGATATGGTAGAGATTCCCAGTCTAAATTGGAAATGGAGTGAGGAGAGCGATTCTCCACTTGCAAGGAATCTAAACAAAAAAAACAAAACATTTTGCTCACAATCATAGCATTACATTGCAGAACTCAGGTATAACAATTGGAAATACGGCAAAACAGAATATAGCACTACCCACATAGTATACAAGTACGCCAAAACAGAATATAGCACTACCCACATAGTATACAAGTATGTCAACACAGTATATAGCAATACCCACATAGTATTAAGCACTACCCACATAGTATACAAGTACGCCAAAACAGAATATAACAATACCCACATTGTATTAAACACTACACACATAGTATACAAGTACGCCAAAACAGAATATAGCACTACCCACATAGTATACAAGTACGCCAACACAGAATATAGCACTACCCACATAGTATACAAGTACGCCAACACAGAATATAGCACTACCCACATAGTATACAAGTACGCCAAAACAGAATATAGCACTACCCACATAGTATACAAGTACGCCAACACAGAATATAGCACTACCCACATAGTATACAAGTACGCCAAACACAGTATATAGCAATACCCACAAGTATTAAGCACTACCCACATAGTATACAAGTACGCCAACACAGAATATAGCACTACCCACATAGTATACAAGTACGCCAACACAGAATATAGCAATACCCACATTGATTTAAGCACTACCCACATAGTATACAAGTACGCCAACACAGAATATAGCAATACCCACATTGATTTAAGCACTACCCACATAGTATACAAGTACGCCAACACAGAATATAGCAATACCCACATTGATTTAAGCACTACCCACATAGTATACAAGTACGCCAAAACAGAATATAACAATACCCACATTGTATTAAACACTACCCACATAGTATACAAGTAAGCCAAAACAGAATATAGCACTACCCACATAGTATACAAGTACACCAACACAGAATATAGCACTACCCACATAGTATTAAGCACTACCCACATAGTATACAAGTACGCCAAACAGAATATACAATACCCACATTGTATTAAACACTACCCACATAGTATACAAGTACGCCAACACAGAATATAGCAATAAACACATTGATTTAAGCACTACCCACATAGTATACAAGTACGCCAAAACAGAATATAACAATAACCACATTGTATTAAACACTACCCACAAAGATACACAAAATATGCATTTGAATGAAATAAACACACACAAGTTTTTGACCATTTTTTATTGCACTGGTAGTAATCCTTCGATTGCCTTTTAGTCCTATAATAAAAAATAACAACAATACAAGTGTGTTCAAGCAAGCAGATTCAAAACTAATAGCTTACCTTATAGTCACCATGAGATGCTCCGCCGGAGAAATCGAGAAGCGGCAGTAGGTGTCACATCTCCTGATCTGGTCTTCAATCCGCTCCACCAACATATCAAATGTTGCCTTCTTCATCCGAAGATAAGAAAAAAATTTTCTGGATTTTCTCATAGCTCCATATTGAGTGTCGAATAGACTCCACGGGTTAGTCTCTGTGCCATGATGGGGTGGATCCACATACGGCGGCGTAGCTGGCGCTGACGCTTAAGACGCTGCTCGATCCTTCTCTCCTTCTCCATAATGATAAACCTCAAGCGATTCGCCTCCGCAGTGAAATCCACCAGATTCCTGAAAATATTCCCAATAATCACATCCATCTTCATCAGTCACTTGATCTTCTCTCAAAAATGCTCCTCTACAACCTGTCAAAGATAGGCTGTAGGAACACTGTATATATAGGATTTACAGTAGCCAATCAGTTTTGGAAATAAAAGGGGCGTTTTTGAAAACCGGATCCGTCGTAATCCGTCAAAAAACGGATAAAAAACGGATGAAACTGACGCGCCGGATCCGGTTTTCTGCCTGATCCGCTAAACGGATCAGGCAAAAAACTGGATCCGGCGCATCAGGTTTTTCATTTAATTGCCGCATCCGGTGCTCCAGCGCAACGCCGGATCGCACCTGACACAAAAAAACTGATGTGTGAAAGTAGCCTAATTCCTCTTTTTTATTACAATCCATAAATAATGCACCTGCATCCTCTCTACCAGCTATGAAATTTCTAGGGGCTTAATTCTCTGTCATAATTTGACCGTCCAGAGTACTGGTATCCATAATACCGACATCCGTCTTAAATAGATGTACTCAGAGTCCAATAAGACAAATCAGCAAATGTGACGCAAAGAATGGAATTTTGACTCACTCAGCACTATCAAGTAATTAAAATTGGAAACTTCAGTGTGAAATCAGTCTCACGTCCATCACCGAGATTAATACAACATGTGAGAGAAATCCATGCAGCAAATACAGGAGTATTGAAGTTCGTAGGTTTGGAAGAGGTTAAACCATCAGACAGAGGAGATCGACATAAGCTCCTATTACAAAGGGAAGCCAAATGGATTATTAACATGAATGCACAATGACCATTAGGGTTAAATAATAAACATGCTCTCTCTGTTTTTTAGTAATGCAATTTTTAAAAAATAAAAAAATGTTGTCAAAGTTTTTTTTCATCAAATTGTATTCTGGTACCTGTTTGATGGTGGGTATGGATGCACCTGTTGATAATTGTTATCCTTGTTACTGCAGTCCATGTGATGTTGTCTTTGCTGGTTAGGCTGGAGTCACACACAACCACAAAAAATCGGTCCGTTTTAGACGGTCGATTGTCGGATCAAAATGCAAACATCACACATCCTTCTGGCATCCGATTTTCCTTCAAAGATGCGATTTAATCGCATGTGTGTGTACCTTGTAACATCCGATTTTCATCCGACTTGCGAGAATTTCTCGCAGGCTTGCAAAACTGACATATAATGGATCCAAAAGAATAGTATTTCAATCACAAAAGAAAGAATAGATATATACACATAGAACACATATATATATATATACATGTCATTGTGACATGTATATATACATATATTTATAGTTCCTAGACTTCTACATACTGTTATAGCCGCTAATTCAATTGCCGGGTTTTGTGAAATCACAGAAGCCGACATGAAATGATACATTGTTTCCACATAGTTAACCATGTCATTTCCTGTATTTTGATATTTGTTTAGAACTTACAATTACATGAGTGTATTTGTGCAAAATTTCAGACATGTAGGGGTTAATTAAAGGTGTAATTTCGTTGAAAAAAAATGTGTGGGCTCCCGCTGTATTTTCTCCACCAGACAGACAAAGCAAAGCGAGTGGGGGCAGATAATAATAGCCTAGGGAGGGTACATTTTTTTTGTGCCCCCCCTGGCTACTAACATCTGCCCCCAGACACCCCAGAAAGGGCAAATCTATAATTAGATTCGCCCTTTCTGGCACTTTGCCCGTCTATTCCCATTGCCCTGTAGCGGTGGCGAATGGGTTAATCTTACCTTACTGTCACCTTAGTATTGAAAGGTGACCTTAAGGCAGGTTAATAATTGAGAGCATTTTTTTTCAACGAAATTACACCTTTAATTAACCCCTACATGTCTGAAATTTTGCACAAATACACTCATGTAATTGTAAGTTCTAAACAAATATCAAAATACAGGAAATGACATGGTTAACTGTGTGGAAACAATGTATCATTTCATGTCGGCTTCTGTGATTTCACAAAACCCGGCAATTGAATTAGCGGCTATTACAGTATGTAGAAGTCTAGGAACTATAAATATATGTATATGTACATGTCACAATGACATGTATATATATATATATATATATGTGTTCTATGTGTATATATCTATTCTTTCTAGTCTTTATTAAAGCTGTCAGTGTGATTTTACAGTATAGCCGGGGATAATTGCCGGCTTTTCTAAAGGACACCGATGCGATTTCATCGCAAGTCACACATGCGGTCCGTTTGTAATCAGATTTTTCATCGCTCCCATAGACTTGCATTGGCGATTGTCGACCGACAATCGGTGACAATCGCAGCATGCTGCGATTGCACACGGACGTTTAAAACGGACCACAAAAAATCTGATACTGGGAGCTGCTCCATAGATTAACATAGGTCCGACTGCAATGCGATATTTCATCGCATTGCAGTCGTCCGATTTTGTCGCCAGTGTGACGCCGGCCTTAGAGTAAAATATGGCATCCACGTCATCTCCTGTTCAGACCCTTTAAAGCGCACTCCATCGCATGAAACAGCCGTCGTCTGCTGTGCTGCACCTGCCGCTTAACCCCCTCTCTCTGTTCTCTGTTCTCTCTGCCACAGAGATGGTTTTAAGGAAGATTTGAAATAAAGAAAACCTTTTTATGGACATTGATGAATGCCGTAAACTTTTTCACTTGACACACTGCTGCATTTTAGGATGGTTTCCATTTTGCCTTAGGTGGTGTGGGGGGTCTCTGCAGGAATTTAACCATGCTGTGTCCTGCAGAGATTTGGCTCCCTGACCAATCCTGTTTCAGCAGGCCATATATCTGGGAGTTCCTCCTACCACTCTTTGACAGAATGTTGTTTCCTAGTCTGTTTGTTCAGCTGGAGTCCCGTCCAGCTCATGTACCAGACCTGTCTGACCTCTACGCTCCTGACCTTGGTTACATATCCTGAACCTGTGCTGCCTGCCCCAATCTGGACCATCTGACCACATTTTTGTTTTTGCTGTCCTGTACCATGTTCCAGTGCATCTGACCCTCCGCTCAGCTGCTGCTGACCCAGGGACCACCTTGGAGTGGTACGTGACGACTACCTGTGACCAAGCCTATCCTCACCATCAGAGGCTCTAGCAAAAACCAGGCAGTCGCTTAGTCATGCCCCTCCAGGGTAAGCACGGCACTTGGCGAAGTGAGTTCATATCCACCAGCGTTACATTCATCCACCATCGTTACAGGCACCACAGCTCATCGTGAAAGAGAAGAGCGTTGGCATCACACCCTTTTTCTGCCTCCATTCAACCCCACCTCCACCTATCTGAACTGGCAAGAAAACACCAAAAGATGCTAAAGTTTTGTGGAATCACTGGTTGTGCAAAAATGTAACTTATCAAAGTGTTTTTGACAGATTTCTGGAGACAACACATTGAAGAATAGGGGCCATTGTGTGATAGGTGAATTAGCAAGAAGAATCACCTGTGAATATTCTCGCTTTAGAGTTTGAAGTTGGAACTGTTGGTCACCATTCATATAGAGTGAATGATAAGTGCAACAAGTGTTCACATTAATTGTTATAAAAGACTTGCTCAAGCCTGACTAGCTTTTGGTGTTTAGGAGCACTTAGGACTTGTGTTTATTTGGTGAAATTTTCATATTACTACCTGGTTTGTTTATTTATATTTTACAAATAGGCTATTTCCTCAGTTGGGAGAAATTCTGTAATAAATAACTATTTTTTGTTAATAACGTTTTATGATACAATTAATTTATTGTAGAATAAAAATTATTGTTGTATACATTTATTTAATAATTTTTTTAACTTATATTGGGGGAGGCCATTTATATTTGCATGTCTGCAAGTCTAAATTCACACAACCATGTTTTCAGTCCTAGTACCGTACCTGAAAAAAAAAATATATATGCAAGCAGCCGTTTCCACAACATAATAGCAGCACGTATGAAGCTAAAATGGCTAAAAAGCTACCATATTTAGTAAGTAATAGTAAGTACAATATTTAGGTGGCTGTCAGTCAGTGCTGATTACGTAGTTACAGCTGCCGCTCAATATACAGAGAGGTGACTGAAACCGCGCCGGCCCGCCCCATGACTAAAAGCCTGAGCCTGCCGGTAGAAATAAAGTTAATTTCCTCTTGGCATTGGTGCGCTCAGTGCAGGCGCTGAACAGATTCATAATGCTACTAACCTGCAGATTAACACGATATCTGCCGGTTAAATGTGTTTTTTTACATGACAGGTTCCCTTTAAGAGCAGATACACTAAAAGTTGAAAAATGTGCTAAATTTTATCTAGATTTCATTTTTTCTTTCGATAAAAAAACAAAAAAACACTCCAAATATTACTATTAATGTAAAGTACAATGTGTAATAAAAAAACAGTCTGAAAATCATTTGTATATGTAAAAACATGCCAAAGGTATCACTCCAAAAAATGAATCATGCCAGTTTTGAAAAATGGTACTGCATCCTAACATCCCAAACATCATTAAAGAGATAATGGTCTAGCACTTCAGTTCTTTATATCACTGTGTATGCACTTCCCGTCCAGAGAGCACAATAATAATCTCCACCATCATTAGCCTGCGCTCTTCTGATGGACAGGACGGCTGTTCCTCCTGATATGGATCCTGTGAACCGATCTGATATTGTTGACGGTCTTATATTGTGGTTGTCATTACCATTACTACTTACTATAAGTTTGGGTACACTTCCAGCATCTTGGTATACCCAGGTTGGGTGGTTTGAAGCAACCACTGAGTCTCCACTCCGACTACATATCAGCTGAATGTTCGCATCAGGAGACACTGAAACCGTTCTGTCTTGATTAACTGTAAACTGGGCCACAGAATCTGGAAGAGGATATTAAAAAGGTTTAAAAAAGAGGAGAAAAAAGAAGAATCTTCACTCATATTGATATCACAATCTTACATGAACAAGTGATGATAGTGCAGAACATTAAAAACCAAGACATGATGAAAAAGAGGAAATAGATTTGGTGAAGCAATGAAATGTACGTTATGCAGGTTCTTCAGAGACCTTATAAAACCACATTAAGTTGAAGGTGGGGACTTGTATGCAAATAATCACAAAATTCATTTGTTAGTCATTTTTTATATCTTGTGCTTTCATTTCATTAACCCCTGAATGACAAGAGTAATTTTAACAATAAAGATCTAGACATTTTTTAGTTTTTTGATTTGTCTGTCACCTATTACAATTTTTTTTTTAAATCTTGGTATTGCAGGAACGGTTTTATATTTTTAGGGCATATACAGGGCTGTCAAGTAACCGAGGTTTCCTGGGAATTTCACAGTTTTCAAGCTCCCTCCCAAGGCATTCTGTTACAACCACCATTCACCTGGACTGTGGCCGTGGCTCTTCACATCCATGTAACATGATTACTGTTGTTACTATGTAAGATGGCTCACAATCAGCTGCAGTGGTCACAGCCTGAAATAACTGTGACAGAACAGACAACCATGCCTTGAAATAAGTCTGGCAGGTGAACGGATATACTGTATATATATATATATATATTGTAACCAGTTCAGGGGGTTATAGCTCTGGGATCGCCGTCTCTGGTAGATGGAGTGGCATAAAGAGTCCAAGCATAGACAGCAGTACGGGTGTAAACTGGCGCCAACCAGCTTTTATTAAAGTCCACAGCAACAAAACATAAATCAAATCATAAAACAAAGTCCTAAGCCTGGCAGGCTGCTAATCTAGACACAGTTAGTTCCCTCACTACCGGGGTCTAGACTCTAACAGCCTGGCCACAACAACACAGCTTTATAATTAGCAGAGCTTGGCTTCGAGGAGACTCCAGCAGCGTCTGAAGCCAGATTCAGACTGAGAGCTCTGTCTGTGTAACTCTACCACCTATTTCTGGCTGCTTAATTAGGCAGCTGTGTGCACTCAGGGTTGAGCTGCAAGCCTGTTCTGGATGGGGAGTGGAGTGAACGTCGTACTGCCATCCTACCTTCACTCCTACATTCCTTATGCCACCCAGCTAAGAAACCTGGGCAAGATGTACACCCCGTCCAGTACGCACCCCTTCCCTGTCTCACAATATATATATATATCGTATATATACATATATATCGTATATATACATAGTTACATAAAGCATAGTTGCATAGGCTCATCAAGTTCCACCTTCCTCTACCAGTTCTACATTCTCTATTGTGATTATTTATTAGCATAATGCCATTTGTTGTAAGAACAGCATCCAGCTCTTTTTTTACATGCTGTAATAGTGTCTGCCATTACTACCTTTTGTGGTCGGCATTCCACAGTCTGACTGCTCTAACTGTAAAGAACCCTTTCCTATTTAGGTGCGAGAAACATCGTTCCTACCCCAGTAATGAATGCCTCCTAATTCTTTGTGAGGTTTTTGAAAAAAATAAGTCATGCGCCATCCTTTGTATTGACCACACATGTATATATACATATAAATGACATCTCCTCTGAGGCATCTTTTTATCTCAGCCTAACAAGCCCAACTTTTCCAACCTTTCATCATATGAGAGGCCTTCCATCCCTTGTAATAATCTAGTTGCCCACCTTTGAACTGACTAACTTCCAAATATCCTTTTTAAAATGCAGAGCCCAAAACTGGATCGCATATTCTAGATGTGGCCTTACAAGTTATTTATAGAGGGCTAATATATATTGGGATCACAGGATTTTATCTATCTTTTTATACACACTAAAATGTTGTTTGTGTCACGGGGGTACTATGACAGAGAGTGGTCTCCTATATTTCAGGGGTCAGAAGATCGCAGTGTTTGGCTACACGCATGCCTGCACTGGTTGGATCTATTTTGCTTTCAAGTTAGCTGTGCATATTTTCCATGTTGGGTTGTTGCAAGGGTTAAACACTCCTGCTTGTCTTCTAAAGCTTTCTGTCCTGAATTATCTCAGTTGTTTTGATTTTCTCCATTCCCTTGTAGTATAAGTACTTACCTCTTAAGGTACTGCCACACTAAACAATCCCGCTAGCGATCACGATAACGACGCATACTAATGCGATCGCTAGCGGGATTGTTTCTATATCGCTAGTAGCAGCCTATTTTAGCGATGTCGTTAAGGACGCTATCGCGGTTAGCGATCTCCTTAACGACTTTAGCGGTACAAAAGTACCGCTAAATCGCTAACAAAAGGTGCTACACTCAGCGATATATACTTACCAGCGGGGCGCCGACGATAAAAATAGGGTCCGGAACGATGAGAACGACGAGCGAGATCACAGCAGGATCTCAGCAGGGGCCACTTCGCTGGTAGATGCCGCACACAACAACATCGCTAACGGGATCGCTAAATAGTGACATTTTTTAGCGATCCCGTTAGCGATGTTGTTTAGTGTGGCATACCCTTTAGCTCTGGTAGTTGACAGTGATAGCTTGCTATATCTTGGAATTGGTTTGGAGCTGTGGAAAAAGAAGTCATTTAGGAGTCATCTCTATCAAGGACATCGTGACTGATGCATTATGCAGGTTAGTACACATGTCCAACTGGGTACTGGGTTACCTGGTTCTCAGCGCACGGAGGGTTTGCCGGGACAGGCGTGACCGCCGGTGTGCAGGACCTGTGACACGTGACTGCTAAGGGAGGGTCAGGGGCGGAGCCAACCACTTGACTCCCGGAGGAGATAGCGGAGTGCGGAGGGAACCGGCAGGGTCGAGGAGAAGTCAGGCGAGACAAGGTCAATACAGGAAGGTCAGTGGGGAACCAGAACGAGAGACAAGAGAGTGGTCAGGTCCAAGCCAAGAGTCAGAAACCGGGAAGGGTGACGGAGGTACCAGGGGAACAGGCAAACGGGCAGTCACAAGACGAAGCAAGAGTCAGTACCTGGCAAACAACAAACGGTACAGAATCAGCAGACAAGTGCAAAATGGGGAGACAGACCGGGTCAGAAACGGGATCACACGAAAGAAGGCACAAAGCATAAGCAATCCAGGGTCAACTAACTCAGCCGAGGGCAGGAGTATCACTGACAATGGACAGAGCCCAAAAGAGGCTATTTAAACCCTCCCACAGCTAGAGAGAGAGACCTCCATCATTAACCCTGAAGCACAAGAAAAGAACATCCATACAAACCATGACAGTACCCCCCTCTCAATGGGGGGCCACTGGACCCCAGGCCTCTCAAGATGCCTGGCATGAAACACCCGAACCAAAGGATCAGCGTGTACAGACTGGGCAGGGAACCAAGATCGATCCTATGGACCATACCCATTCCAGTGCACCAAATATTGCAAGGTGCGGCATACCAGATGAGAATCTACAATGTGCCCAATCTCATATTCCATGTGCCCCTCCACCAACACCGGGGAATGGCTGGCACAAAACCCTCCTCAACAGACCCCAAAGGTTTTAAAAGGGTCTTGTGGAACACATTGGAAATCTTGAATAAAGCTGGGAGGCATAACCTATAGGCTACCGGATTGACTATTTCCACAATTTCATATGGATCAATGAACTTTGGACCTAACTTGGCTGAAGGAACCTTGAGTTTGATATTCCGCATGGAAAGCCAAACCTTCTCTCCAACCTGAAATGTACGACTCGAGACTCTCTTCTTGTCTGCAAGAACTTATGCCTTCCCTGAGACTTGGAGATGTTATGATGGACCTCAGCCCACAGATTTTTTTAAATGCTGTACAGACCCCTCCGCCCCAGGACAACCAGAATCCAAGCGGGAAAATTCCCCAAAATGTGAACTGAACCCATAGTTAACCAGGAATGGGGACATACCAGTGGACTGATTTACATGCCTGTTGAAGGCGAACTCAGCCAAAGGCAACACATCACACCAATCATCCTGTTTAACAGAGGCCAAACATCTAAGAATTTGTTCAAGGGACTGATTAGTGCATTCAGTCTGCCCATTACTCTCAGGGTGGAAAGCAGACGAAAAAGATAATGTAATACCCACCTTCCTACAGAATGCCCTCCACAACCTAGCCACAAATTGCACACCTCTATCAGACACCACATTCATGGGTACCCCATGCAGACGGACCACGTATTGCACAAACAGCCTGGACAAGGTTTCAGCTGATGGTAATGTGGACAAGGGTACAAAATGGGCCTGCTTAGAAAACCTGTCCACCACCACCCACACCACGGTATTACCCCTGGAAGGAGGGAGATTGGTGATAAAATCCATGGACAGGTGAGTCCATGGTCTATCAGGAACTGGCAAAGGCACCAGTTCCCCGGACGGCCGGCTATGAGAACTCTTAGAACTGGCACAAACTCCACATGCAGATACAATTTTTTTCACATCCGTACCCAATGAGGGCCACCAAAAAGCCCTTGCCACGGCCTCTCACGTGGCCGAAATTCCAGGATGAGCACACAGCCTAGACTCATGAAACTCTTGAAGTAGTCTAAACCGAAATGGTTCCGGGACAAGCAATTTACCCCCCGGCTTAAAGGCAGAAGCAAGAGATTGAGCTTCAACAATCTCCCGCTCCAACTCCAATGAGACCTCAGCCACAACCACCCCGGGACAAAGAATGGAAGACGGCGGTTCGGGGGGAGACACAGAATCAAAACTACGAGATAAAGCATCAGCTTTGACATTTTTGGACCCAGGACGTAAAGTAATGGAAAACTGAAACCGAGAAAAAAAAAGTGACCAGTGGGCCTGTCTGGGGGTCGATCTTTTAGCAGACTCAATATAAGCCAAATTATTATGATCAGCAATCACAGTGATCGGATGAAAAGCCCCTTCCAAAAAGTGCCTCCATTCCTCAAATGCTAATTTGACCGCAAGAAGTTCTCTACTGCCCACATCGTAATTTCTCTCGGCTGAAGATAACTTCCTAGAAAAGAAGGCACACTGCTTGAGATTGGTCAAAGTGGCAGGTGTTAGGATTCAAGTTCCCACTGCTGCACAAGGGGAGTCTCAAACCAGTCCTGCTGCAGTCCCCCATTCATCTCCAGCTGCAGTGGAGCCTGCTCAGCAGAGACGTCAGTCCCAGCATCTTGCCCATTCCAGTACTGTGCAGAGACTTGCTGCTGCCTCTCCTGGATCTGCTATTATAGCCAGTGCTGGAGCAGACATCTTTGGGACGAAGTCCTGCGTTTCCCCTTCTGAGCATGCCCAGGGTAAGATCTCTCATTGGAGATCAGGGGTAACATGTTCAGGTACTGCAGCAGCTCCTATTGGTCCGCCAAGAAGGTCCTGAAACTACATGTGTTTGGAACAGTTTCTCATTGGTCCTTGTTTCTGGCAGGTCCTGTAGCTGTTGCTATAAAAGGGTGGCATGACTGGGCCGCCATGCGCTAATATGAATCGTTATATGCTTAGCGCCAGTGTGGTCATGCGTGTGTGTGGTTAGGGCCCGGCTGAAATAAGTCCCTAGAATACTGACTTAATCGGTGAGGAGTTTGGTATACTAGCTGGTCAGGGTCGGTGTCCTAGATGCCCTAGATTGCCGACTTAACCGGTGAGGAGTTTGATTGCCGTATTCAGGGTCTGGCGTTCAGACGCCATAGATTGAGGGTGACTCCCGCGAGGACATTAGCGCATGATCACGTTCTATGTTCGCTTAGCTGTTCACTGTGTACCTGGGTGCCTGACAGGACACAGAAGTTTGTCTCAGCGGCTCTGTGACATAACAGGGTTCGCTTTCAACGCTAGTCAGCGCCCTAGCGTGTTTATTTTGCGACTCAGTTGTGTTAAGTGAGTTCCACACAATCGCCATATAGCGCTGCGGCACTCCTTCTAGCGGCTCTGTTAATTAACAGAGTTCGCACATATAGCCACAGCGCGTTACGGCGTTTATTTTGGCGACTCTGCGGTATAACAGAGTTCGCTTCTTGCGACATTTTACTAGCAGCAGGCTCCGCCTGCACGGTGGACCCCGGGCTGCGAACGCACCTCTCCACATCTTATATTTGGTGCGTTCTGCAGACCCTAACAGCAGGTTCCTGGGACAACACTGCTCCCACCCCCATCTCCGAAGCGTCCACCTCCACAATAAAAGGTTTGGATAGGTCTGACTGCACCAAAATTGGAGAGGACATAAAACATTTTTTCAGCGTCAAAAAGTAATCCATGGCAGATACAGACCAATTTTTTACATCCGCACCCTTGCGTGTGAGATCAGTAAGTGGCTTAACCACCTGTGAAAACCCCCCAATACATTTACAATAATTGGCGATTCAAAGAAGCGCTGAAGACCCTTAAGATCCCGGGGTTAGACCCAGTCCACAATGGCCTGCAACTTCTTGGGATCCATGCGAAACCCCTCACAGGACACAATCAGGCCCAGAAAAGATAGCTCCTGTACAAAAGACAAACATTTCTCAAATTTGGCGAACAATAGATTTTCCCTGAGTCTTTGGAGAACAATTCGTACATAGCAGGTGTTTATGACTATCAGGGAGTACACCAAAATGTCATCAAGGAAGATAACTACAAAACAGCCTATAAAGTCAGCAAACACCACATTAAAGAAATTTTGAAATATGGCAGGAGCATTTGTAAGACCAAATGGCATAACCAAGTTTTCAAAGAGTCCCTCAGATGTGAGAAATGCAGTTTTCCACTCGTCCCCCTCCAGAACCCTTATCACATTATAGGCTCCTTGAAGATTTAGTTTGGAGAACCATTTTGCCCCTGATAACAGGTTACACAAATCTGGAATAAGGGAAGAGGATACTTGTTTCTCATGGTAATTTTATTAAGTTCTCAAAAGTTGAGGCAGGAACGTAAAACGCCATCTTTTTTTAAAAACAAAAAAACCACTGCAGCCACAGGAGAGCAGGAGAGACGGAGGGACATATATGCCCCTTGCTGAGACTTTCCGCAATATACTCCTTCATGGCTGGACATTCAGGGCCGGACAAATTGAACAGACTGGCTTTAGGTAACTTAGCCCCAGGAACCAACTCAATGGCACAATCGAAGGGTCTATGTAGCTGTAAGACCTCGGCGTCGCTTTCCGAGAATACATCTTCGAAGTCCTTTAGGTACTCCGGAATACCCTCCAGACCAATAGACGACACAGAGACAGATTTTACAGATTTAGACAATAATGAAGATTTACAACATTGATCGACACAGTTGCGCCATTGAACAATTTCCCCAGTCTTCTAATTGATGACTGGGTTGTGTTGTTGCAACCAGGGCATCCCCAACACCAACTCAGCTGGCAGATTTTCCAAAACAAAACAGCTTATTTCTTCAGCATGAACTGAGCCCACCTTGAGTGAAAAGACCTCCAAAACATAGAGAATCCCTTCTTTGGTGAGAGGAGAGGAGTCAATGGCCACCACTTTAACCGGAGTCTCCAGCCTAACGGTCCCTATCTTGTATTGAGATATCAAACGGAAGTCGATCAAGTTGATGGAAGAACCGCATACAACAAAAGCTATAGAAAAAGAAGGACAACCGTCCACCAACAGTTCTATGTTGTGAATGTGCTGGAGGCGGCTTCTGAGCTGGGGCTCCCTCCGGTGGTTGCTGAGGGTAATGAACTGATTACTGAATGGCCTTCAGCTGGCGCTGAATGGTAGGATATAAGTGACCTGAGTTCCCAGCAGCCTTGCCGGTTATCAATTGTTCCTTCTGGTCTTGCTTGAAGCACTGCTAGTTTCCTGCTCTCCTTCAGATAAGTGTTTGCTGTTTTTTTTCCTCTGTTGGATTTTCTCTGCTGGTTTGCTGCTTGCAGTGGACTGCAGCCTGTCCCCTTTTGGGGGTCTGGCGCTGCAATTGTGCTCCGTTTTTGTCTGCACTTTTGCTTTTCTCCTTTGTTACTTTTTATTTGCTGAATAGCGTTTTGCTTCACCAGAGATCTGATTTAGGTGGATGAGATCGTGTGATCTCAGGTTTTTTGGCAATCAGAAGTGTTGGTATTTTTGTTAGGGTTTTGTTGGATTGCAGTCAGAATTCTTTCCTGTACTTTTCTGTCTAGACAGATTGGGCCCCAGCGTTTGCTCATTCTATTTTCTGTCTGTGTCCATGCTTTCTTCTTGTCTAACCGCCATTACATGTTTGGGGGCTTCCTATTTTCTTTGGGATCTGCTCTGGGGCAGATAGCTTTCATCTTTCTGCCTTTAGGTGTAGTTATCTCTCAGTCTGTAACGAGGCTCTAGGATCACCGTAGGAACGCTCCACAGCTACTTCTAGTTGTGTGGTTAGTTCAGGTTACTGCAATCCAATAGGTTCCATCCAGCCTCTCTGGTGTATTACCGCTTTTGCTATTTTTTGCTATTTCTCCTCAGTTACCGAATCATAACAGTTCTACTTGCAGCAAAACCTTTGAAAATGAGGAAGAATGTATCTGAGGGTCTGGGTGGTCTCCTCTACAACCACCCAGACCTAGTCTTTTCCCGACACCTTAGCCGATGAGGGACGGGAGGGACAGTCTTTCCTCCAATGTCCATATTCCCCACAAAAGAAGCACAGCTGCTTCTCGTGAAAGGCGTCTCCTTTCTTTCTTCTTAAAGTTGACGGCGCCCACCTCCATAGCCTCAGAACGGCTTCACTTCCACTGGGGAACAACTGGGTTTCCAATTGTATCACCCTTCTCGCTCGCAGCCTAAGGTCCATACGGACGACCTGGGTCATGGCGTCCTCCAGAGAATCAGGTGGAGGATGTAGTGCCAAGGCATCCTTTAAATGCTTCGACAGACCTCTGCGGAATAAGCCCCTGAGGGCAGCGTCATCCCAAGAAACCTCAGCAGCCCAGCGTCTGAACTCAGCACAAAACCACTCGGCTGAGTGTTTCCCCTGACAAACACTCATAACCATGTCCTCAGCCAGACGCACATGATCAGGTTCATCGTAGATATGCCCAAGGGCCTCAAAAAATGCATCCACCGACATTCTCTCAGAGGCCGAGGAAGGGAGCGAAAAAGCCCAAGCCTGAGGGGCTCCTCTTAACAGAGATATAATGAACCCAACCCTCTGACTTTCATCCCCTGAAGAGCAGGGTCTTAACGAGAAAAAAAGTATACACCCCTCCTTGAAGACTCTAAATTTCTCTTTGTCTCCAGAGAAGGTGTCTGGCAACTTAACCGGAGGTTCGAGAGGTATTATAGTAACCTCTCTGGCACCCGCCCGCTGAACACCTGAGGACAAAACCCCTTGCACTGTATCAGTCACCAGCTGCTGAGAATGAGCAAGGGCTTGCTGTTCAACATTCAGTTTTTGCATCATCTGAGTCAGATGTTTCACCTGCTCAGAGAGGGTCCGCATAGGATGCATTATATCCCCACACACCGGGAAAATGTAAAGGTCAGTGATAATATCAAGGACACCGTGACTGATGTACTATGCAAGTCAGTACATGTGTCCAACTGGGTACTAGGTCACCTGGTTCTCAGCGCACGTAGGGTTTGCCGGGACAGATGCAACTGCAGGCATGCAAGACCTGTGACACGTGACCGCTGAGGGAGGGTCAGGGGCGGAGCCAACCACCGGACTCCCAAAGGAGATAGTGGAGAGCGGAGGGGACCGGCAGGGCCAAGGAGAAGTCAAGCGAGCCGAGGTCAATACTGGAAGGTCAGCGGGGAACCCGAACGAGAGTTGCACACCCTTTGGAATAAATAACTGCAATCAATCACTTTCTATAAACATCAACAAGCTTCTTACCCCTCTCAACTGTAATTTTGGACTACTTTCTTTTGCAAACTGCTCCAGACCTCTTGTATTTGAAAGGTGCCTTCTCCCAACAGCAATTTTAAGATCTCACCACAGGTGTTAAGTGGGATTCAGTTCCAGACTCATTGCTGGCTACTTCAGAACTTTCCAGCAATTTGTTTCCATCCATTTCTGGGTGCTTCTTGAAGTATGTTTGGGTTCATGGTCCTGCTGGAAAACCCACGACCTAGGACGCAAACCCAACTTTTTGACACTGGGCACTACATTGCGACCCAAAATCCTTTGATAATCTTCAGATTTCATGATGCCTTGCTTGCAGACAAGGCACCAAGGCATCAAAACAACCCCAAAAAATCTTTGAACCATCTTTGTTGCGTTCTTTGTAGACTTCATTCAATTTTTGGTAAACAGTAGTATGATTTGCTTTGAAAAATCTCTATATTGGTTTCATCTGTCGAAAAGATGCTATACCAGAAGGATTTTGTCAAACTGCTGTCTAGCTTTTTATGTCTCTGTGTTATCAGTGGGGTCCTCCTGGTCTCCTGCCATAGCGTTTAATTTAATTCAAATATCAATGGATACTTCACGCTGACATTGATGCACCCTGAGCTTGTAGGACAGCTTGAATTTCTTAACAGAACTTAACTGGGGCTGCTTATCTAGCATCCAGACTATCCTGCGTTGAAACCTTTCATCAATTTTTCTCTGCCGTCCATCTCCAGGAAGATTAACTGCAGTGTAAACTTTTTGATTATGTTGCACACTGTGGACAAATGAACATCAAGATCTGTGGAGATGTACTTGTTATCTTGATATTGTTCAACAATTTTGGTTCAAAAGTCCTCAGACAGTTCTCTCCTCTTTCTATTCTCCATGCTTAGTGTGGCACACAAAGACACATGGTGCAAAGATTGAGTCAACCTCTCCCTTTTGTTATCTGGTTTCAGTTATGATTTTCTAATTTCCCACACCTGTTTCTTGCCACAAGTGAATTTGAATGAGCATCACACACTTGAAACAAAGTTGTTTACTCATAATTTTGGAAAGGTGCCAACAATTTTGTCCTGCCCATTTTTGTTTTTATTTTGTAAATTTATGTCCAATTTTCCTTTTTTCTGTTTTTTTTGTTGTTCCAATACAAACATTGGAAATACACAAGTCTATAACAAAACATGTGTACTAGCAATTACTTTCTGGGAAAAATATTTAATTTTCTGGGACAATTTCAAGGGTGCTAACACTTTTGGCCATAACTGTAGTTTGTTTATGTGTTAGTATCTTTATAATAAACTAGCTGAAGAGCCCTGCGCTGACCGGGCATAGGAAATAACTACGGTTAGTTATAACAAATTATAATGATTATATATATATATATATATATATATATATATATATAAAAAGAAGAACACAGCAGCACATGTGCATGAATCTAGGCCATGTGAAAACACAGAAAAACATTAAAAACATTCAATTTAGATTAAACTTCTCAAAATTTTAAAAAAATTTCCAAAAAATTTATTTTATACTTACAGTAATAGATGAAAAATGAAGGTTCTTAGCGCATAAATTGGCCAATTCATGTACAGTACAGACCAAAAGTTTGGATACACCTTCTCATTTAACCCCTTCCCGACCTCCAACGTACTAGTACTGCTCTGCGGGAGGTGCATTTCTGCCCAGAGCAGTACTAGTACGGCGCCGCCATTTTCCGGTCACAGCGCAGCATCGCGCAGTGACCTGGCTCCGATGGCTGCTGTCCCTGACAGCACACCATCTCTGCACTTAGCGCCGGTGGGTTGCACCACCCCCTCACATCGGCGATCGCTCTGGTTGGCTGTTAAAAGTGAAACAGCCAATCAGAGCGATCGCCGATGAAATATGGTAAAATATTACAATCCAGCCGTGGCCGATGCTGCAATAGCATCGGCCATGGCTGGAGACCCAAATCCGATCCCCCCACACAGAGTGACGGGCGATCGGCCGTCGCCACCGATTGATGGCGGCGATCAGTCGCTGCCATCGCTATCTGCTCCCCTCCTCCTTGCCTCCGCTCCCCCGCCTTCCGATCCCCCTCTCACTTCCCCCGGTCCTCCAATGTCCCTGGGTCCGTCCCGGCGTTCGTCTGGGATTCTTCATGGGCGACTCCATCTTGGAAAATGGCGGATGCATGCGCACTGCGCCCGCCGGCCGGCAGATTCCATACATTTATTTTGATCACTGTGATAAACTCTCACAGTAATCAAAATAAAAAAAAGTAAATAAACTCCCCCTTTATCACCCCCATAGGTAGGGACAAGTAATAAGATAAAGAAAATATTTTTTTTTTATTTTTCTATTAGGGTTAGAATTAGGTTTAGGGTTAGAATTAGGATTATGGTTAGAACTAGGGTTAGGGTTAGAATTAGGGTTAGGGTTAGCATTAGGGTTAGAATTAGGGATACGGTTGGAATTAGGGTTATGGTTAGAATTAGGGTTAGGGTTTGGAATTTGGGTTAGGGTTGGAATTTGGGTTTGGGTTAACAAATAGGGTTAGGGTTGGAATTAGGGTTAGGGTCAGAATTAGGGTTAGGGTTGGGATTAGGGTTAGGCTTGTGGTTAGGGTTAGAGTTGGGATTAGAGTAAGGGTGTGTTTTGGGGTTAGGGTTGGGATTAGGGTTATGCTTGTGGTTAAGGTTATGGTCAGGGTTGGGATTAGGGTTAGGGGTGTGTTGGGGTTAGGGTTTGGGTTAGGAGTGTGTTGGGGTTAGGGTTGTGGTTAGGGGTGTGTTGGGGTTAGGGTTGGAGTTAGAATTGAGGGGTTTCCACTACTTAGGCACATCAGGGGTCTCCAAACGCAAGATGGCGCCACCATTGATTCCAGCCAATTTTGCGTTCAAAAAGTCAAACAGTGCTCCCTTTATTCCGAGCCCTGACGTGTGCCCAAACAGTGGTTTACCCCCACATATGGGGTATCAGCGTACTCAGGAAAAATTGCACAACAACTTTGGGGGTCTAATTTCTCCTTTACCCTTGGGAAAAAATTGGGGACTAAAAAAATGATTTTTGTGGAAAAAAAATGATTTTTTATTTTCACGGCTCTGCGTTATAAACTTCTGTGAAGAGCTTGGAGATTCAAAGTGCTCACCACACATCTAGAGGAGTTCCTTGGGGAAACTAGTTTCCAAATGGGGTCACTTGGGGGGTTTCTACTGTTTAGGCACGTCATGGGCTCTGCAAACGTAACATGACGCCCGCAGACCATTCCATCAAGTCGGCATTTCAAAACGTCACTACTTCCCTTCGAGCCCCGACGTGTGCCCAAACAGTGGTTCCCCCCCACATATGGGATATCAGCGTACTCAGGACAAATTGGACAACAATTTTTGGGGTCTAATTTCTCCTGTTACCCTTGGGAAAATAAAAAATTTGGGGACTAAAAGATCATGTTTGTGGAAAAAAAATATGATTTTTTTTATTTTCATGCCCGGGCATTATAAACTTCTGTGAAGCCCTTGGGGTTCAAAGTGCTCACCACACATCTAGATAAGTTCCTTGGGGGGTCTGGTTTCCAAAATGTGGTCACTTGTGGGGAGTTTCTACTGTTTAGGCACATCATGGGCTCTGCAAACGTAACATGACGCCCGCAGACCATTCCATCAAAGTCGGCATTTCAAAACGTCACTACTTCCCTACCGAGCCCCGATGTGTGCCCGAACAGTGGTCCCCCCCCACATATGGGGTACCAGTGTACTCAGGACAAACTGTACAACAACTTTTGGGGTCCAATTTCTCCTGTTACCCTTGTGAAAATAAAAAAATGCGGGCTAAAAATCATTTTTTTTGAGGAAAAAAAATGATTTTTTATTTTCACATCACTGCACTATAAACATCTGTGAAGCACGTGGGGTTCAAGGTGCTCACTACACATCTGGATAAGTTCCTTGGGGGGTCTAGTTTCAAAAATGGGGTCACTTGTGGGGGTTTCTACTGTTTAGGCACATCAGGTGCTCTGCAAACGCAACATGACGCCCGCAGAACATTCCATCAAGTCTGCATTCCAAAATGTCGCTCCTTCCCTTCTGAGCTCTCCCATGCGCCAAAACAGTGGTTCCCCCCCACATATGGGGTATCGGTATACTCAGGACAAATTGCACAGGAATTTTGTGGTCCAATTTCTCCTGTTACCCTTGTTAAAATAAAAATAGTGGGCTAAAAAATAATTTTTGAGGAAAAAAAATGATTTTTTTTTATTTTCACTGCTCTGCGTTATATACTTCTGTGAAGCACTTGGGGGTTCAGAGTGCTCACAACACATCTAAATAAGTTCCTTAAGGGGTCTTGTTTCCAAAATGCTGTCACATGTGGGGTTTTTTCATTGTTCAGGTACACAGGGGCTCTCCAAACGCGTCATGGTGTCCGCTAACGATTGGAGCTAATTTTCCATTCAAAAAGTCAAATAGCGCTCCTTCCTTCTGAGCCCTGCCATGCACCCAAACAGTGGTTTATGACCACATATGAGGTATCAGTGTACTCAGGAGAAATTGCCCAACAAATTTTAGTATCCATTTTATCCTGTTGCCCATGTGTAAATGAAAAAACTGAGGCTAAAAGAATATTTTTGTGAAAAAAAAGTACTTTCATTTTTTTATGGATCAATTTGTGAAGCACCTGGGGGGTTTAAAGTGCTCACTATGCATCTAGATAAGTTCTTTGGGGGTCTTGTTTCCAAAATGGGGTCACTTGTGGGGGAACTCCAATGTTTAGGCACACAGGGACTCTCGAAATGCGACATGGCAACCGCTAAATATTCCAGCATATTTTCCATTCAAAAAGTCAAAAGGCGCTCCTTCCCTTCTGAGCCCTGCCGTGCGCCCAAACAGTGGTTTATGACCACATATGAGGTATCGGTGTACTCAGGAGTAGAGATGAGCGACTTTCCTTTATGGTCAGGTCGGGTTTCATGAAACCCGACTTTCGCAAAAGTCTGGTCGAGCGAAATCGGCCGACTATCGGGAAAAGTCGGGGTTTCGACCGAAACACGAAACCCAATTCAAGTCAATGGGGAAGCAAAGTCGGTAGGGAGTGAAGGACAGTAAACACACCTACAGTGCCCATTTCAATGGCAACAACATCAATCATTATTATTTAAGCTTGGCAACCTAATTTACTTTATAATAATGGTTACGCATTGAAAAATGGTGGTTATTTGGCTCAACTTGTGGGGGGGGGAAGGGATGGCTCCCAGTTTTCGTGGACCCCGGGCCAAAGAGTGTCAGTGGGCCCCTTTAACACATACCACAATTCATGATGCTCCGATACGGCACAGAAATATAGGTATAGTACAATGATAAATACTTCACTTCTTACATTACATGACTGATATCTATGTAAAAATTCTACAATAGATCAAAAAACGGACACTATATTCCTCCATACAGTATTATGGCCACCACATAGTGCGCCACACAGAATAATGAGCCCCATATATTGCTCCATACATAATTGGTCCCATATAATGTTCCATACAGTATATAATGAGCTCCACATACTGCTCCAGGATATGATAGTCCCCATATAATGTGCAAAAAAGTATAGGACGGTCCCCATAGAGTAGAATGAGCCCCACATATTGCTCCATACAGTATAATGAGTCGCATATAAAGCTCTATACAG